>JBBMEG010000004.1:11842870-11890741 GCA_037832605.1 Cyclanthera cordifolia
TTCACAGAAGCAGATAGACAGGACAAGATCAGTAAATTTACCAGTATTCAGCAGGGCCGGGATTCTGTGGCTGTCTACGAGTTGAGGTTCAACAAGTTAGCCCATTTTCAAAATTCATGTACTAAACTGTAGGGATGATTTTAGATTGGTTTTATAGACAATAGAACTTGTTGTAGGCTAAGATATCCTGAAAGACTCGAAAGAGGTTGGGACCCGCACGAACGACAAATAAGTCAATGTCCACCTTTTAGGGGTCGGCCAAATGGAGGTCTCGACCCCCAAGAGGTCGGTCAAGTCCATTTCCGACTCCCCGGGGGTTGGCTAACACTTTTGCCGACCCCTCGGGGGTCGGCCAACACCTTCGTTGACCCCTCGGGGGTCGGCCACGCCATTGCCAACCCCTTGGGGGTAGGGCCAACTGGAGGCCACAACCCCCCGTGGGTCAGCCGAGTCTATACCAACCCCCCGGGAGTCGGCCAAGCAAGTCCGACTCCTCTGGGGGTCGGCCAAGGAATGCCTTGACCCCCCGGGGTCGGCCATTGCAGCCCCACCCTTCTCGGGTCCGGTAACGAGTAGGTTAAGACTCTCCGAAAAGTCGACCGAGTCCAAGTAACGTATGGAGGCGTTGCACCCCGTGGCGTCGCCCGTTACAACGAGTATGCAGTCCGAGTAGGCTGGCCGTAGAGGTCAGGACTCTCCTATGAGTCGATCGAGTCCAAGTAACGTATAGAGGCGTTGCACCTCGTGGTGTCGCCCGTTACAACGAGTAGGTCAGTCCGAGCGGGCTGGCCGTTGAGGTCAGGACTCTCCGAAGAGTCGACCGAGTCCAAGTAACGTATGGAGGCGCTGCACCCCGTTGCGTCGCCCGTTACAATGAGTAGTTCGGTCCAAGTGGGCTAGCCGTGGAGGTCAAGACTCTCCGAAGAGTCAACCGAGTCCAAATAATGTATGGAGGGGCTCTTCCCCCCTGCGGCGTCGCCCTTTACAACCATTAGGCCAGTCTGAGTGGTCTGGCTATGGAGGTCAGGACTTTCTGAAAAGTCGACCGAGTCCAAGTAACTCTAGAGTCAAGACTGTTACGCTTCAAAGGGTAACAGTCAGGAGTTACGCCGACATTCATACCTGGCTTAATGACGGACGTTTCTAACGGCCAGCCATTATATCGCCATAAGTAAGCTGTAGCGGTTACGAGACCGGCTGCTATAAAAGTCAAGTCATTTTCTAGTCCGAGGGACGGATCCTAAGCTAAGTACTCTTACGTCATTCCTAAAGCTCTAAATTATCCTCCTAAATTCCATTACTGACTTAGGCATAAGAAGCCATGTGGCTTAAACCACACCGGTGTGTCATAATTTTGACTTTTTTGCAGGTCATTTCGTTCTCAGTTAAAACAAATCTACTGTAGATATCTGTTGACCATTTTTCGGCATCAATAGAACTAAATATTCTCGATTTTTAATAATTGAATTCAAATTGATATAAGAAAAAAATCATTATAAAAGAAACAATAATTTCCACAAAAGAGCCTAATATTTATAATGTATTGTTCATATTTCATATCTAAATTTATTCTTCCATCAATCTTATTATCAATATATTTTTATTTTTTAGTGTTTATGCATGTGGTTTGGTTTGATTTTATATTGTTCTTTCTAACCCGAAATGAAATGAAATCAATATATATTAATTTTTTAAAATATCAATCCAAATAATTTGCTGTTATTTAAAAAATCAAATTGAACTATTGTGTTGATTTGGTTCAATTCAGTTTTATCCATTTTTTATTTTTCCTTTCACTCTTACTAAAAAACAAATATAGAAATTTGGAAGTAAATTTTTGGTTTAAGTTTATGGGATATTTCACGTATAACAAAAAAAATCTTATGTAGAGCAAAATTTTGAAAATAATTTATGTAAGCAAAAATAAGGTACTACCATAATGAAACAAATGCTTCTGCGTCAATCAGTTTAGTCGATAGTCGTCAATCATTTGATCAAGAGCAAACAATTTTCAATAAGTTGTTCAACTCATAGCCTTCGATAAGTTCTTATAAATCAACTCAAATGAGAGAGGTAAAATAAAATTCTATGAATTATTTTTTTAAAACAAAACTATAAATAAATAAGATAATGAAAAGTTGTAAATTTGTATAATTATTATTGCTAAATTAACAAAATGTCATCACCAACTTAACTACAACATCTTTTGGTTCTTTAACTAAAAGTTAAATGGCATCCTATTATGATACTTAAAAAATAATATGTTCAAATTTAGAGTAACGATCAATTAAAAATAATCATCTATTTAAGATTACATATAAGAGCTTGAACTTACAAATAAATAATAATAATAATTTATATATACAACACACATACATACATATATACATACATACATATATATACATACATATATACATACATACATATATATACAGTTTGAAATATTCTCAAGAATATGTTGGTATTATAACCTTATCCCCAAATAAGCTATCAAGTGGAAAGTGTTCCCTGCATTTTTCATCATCTTTTTTCTGAAATGAAATTGAATGCCATTTGATTCAAAAAAAAAAAAACTTTTATTACCTAAATTCGTGGGTAAATTAGTGTTTTTTTTATCAGTTTTAACAAAAAAAAAAAACAATGGAGGGAAAAGTATATAAATGCAGTATTATACTATATAATATTCTCGATCTGTAGTTCGAGTCCAACTCGAATGTTGTAATCTCAGAAAAAAATTATATATCTATTTATTTTTAATTTATAATATATATAATGGTTTCATTGACATGTAAACTAATTTATTATTCCGATTGCTTCAAAATAATTTCATAACATATTACTGGAGACTTTTTCTTTTAACATTTCTATTATAAAAAATAGAATCAAACCAGACTGAATATATAAAAATAAGAAACATATATATGTTGGTATTTAAATTTGATAGAAGAATCAATTTAATGTAAAATATTAAATGAAAGTACGATAAATATTATGATATTTATGAAAAGTTTTTTTTGTTACTAAAATGAAAGTTTTTATAATAAAATTAAAAATCAAATTAAGAATGAGACAAAAAAAAATTAAAAAACAAAGAAATATTTTTATTAAAATCAAATCAAAATCGAGTCGAACCAATGATTTTGTCATTTATTGAACATTGGTTTATACCCAATTATTAAAAAATCGAGATATTGGTTCGGATATTAATTTGGCACAAAATCGACAAAAATCAAACCAAAATCACACCTCAAAATGATAGAAACGATGTCGATCTCTTACAATAATTCGTCAAAGAAAAACCTTAGAAACATGCTTCCAAGCTTGGTGACAATCCTTATGGATGCACAGATTCTTAGTAATTCTAAGTGTTTCGAGAAATATAAAATTAAATCCATATAGTTCTAGAAATAAAGAATTTAGTGTTTTTTATTTTAAAAATAGAATTTAGTTCTTATGAATTGATAAATCTTAAAAATCAATTAATGTTATTTGTAGCGAATTAAATACGTAAATATAACTTATAATGCATAAATATTGCATTTTGTGTCAAATCAATTACTTATCTTACACTCTCATCATTAAACACATAAATAACTAACTATTCCATATTTCATTCACAAACAATTACAAACGCATAGATTATTTTTTAGATTTTATCAAACTTTAGGGACTAAATTCTAATTTTTTTAACGATATGACTAAATTGTATATTTTCCAAACGATAGGGACTAAATTCTAACTTTCTTTCTTCAAACTACATGACCAAATTTATAATTTACCCTATACATAATTGTCCTTCTCTTCTTCAATATCATCATTCACATTCTCAGCTACATATCTAATAAACTTTAAGATCTCATTAACTCTATCATCTAAATCTTTTGCTCCTGCAACAAATTCATAAACAACACCTTCCAATTCAATCATGGAACAGCCAGGAGCTTTCTTAACTTGTCTGTCATTCATTAATTTTCTTACATCTGCTACATCTTCCCATTTACCAGCCTCGGCATATAGATTCCCGAGTAGGACGTAGCGCCCGCTATTCGTTGGCTCTAGTTCGATTACTCGCTTCCCTATTCGCTCCCCCAAATCTATGTTCCCATGAATCTTACAAGCTCCAACAAGTGCACCTAGTACTGCTGCATCAGGACTCATGGGCATCTCACTTATGACCTTTGTCGCTTCTTCCACCTTCCCGGCTCGCCCGTACAAACCAACCATGCACCCGAAATGCTCGGTTCCCGGTTTGATACCGTGAGCTACAACGAAATGCCGAAAATACCGGCGTCCCTCTTCGACTAAACCTGAGTGGGCACAAGCATTAAGTATGTTGAGGAAAGTTATGTTGTCTGGCTTCACCATTTTTGTTTCCATCTCTTTAAAAAGTTCAATGGCTGCTTCGCCTCTACCGTGCATAGCCATCCCTCCAATCATGCTATTCCACGACGAAATCCCCTTTTCGGGTAAACGAGTGAAAACTTCGAATGCGGAATCCAAGCAACCGCATTTACAATACATGTCGATAAGTGTCGTTGCGAGTTTTGAGTCCAATTCAATCTCGTTCTTCTCGATGTATCGATGTATCCACTTTCCTTGCTCAAGTGCTCCCAATCCTGTGCAAGCTGATAGCATGCTAGCCGCCACATATTTATCCAAGCCAATCTTCTCGGACCTCATCCTACGAAACACGTCAAACGCCTCACGAAATCGATTGTTTCGGACAAAAGAAGAAATCACGGCATTCCATGAAGCAGAGTTATGCTCGGGCATCGAATCGAAAACTCGTAAAGCTTCATCGACAAATCCCCATCGAGCATAGCCAGTAAGCAAAGTGATCCATGCCACAAAATCAGGCAGCTCAATACCATTAAAAACCCTTCTCGCTTCTTCCAAGGATTGAAAATTAACATACATATAAATCAAATTATTCTGAGAAAATCTATCTGTTCTAAAGCCAAATTTAAGAACATGAGCATGAATTTGCTTCCCTTCCTCAATAGCATTACCAATGCAGCAAGCTCTAATTAGAGGAGGAAATGTAAAATTATTGGGGAGGATAAATTTATGTAGCATTTGCAAATACAACAATATGCAAGCTCTAAAGGACTGGACTTGTAAATAACCTCTAATTAAAATATTGTAAATAAATGTATCTGGATAGGGGATTGTGTTGAATAAAAGAAGTGCATACTTAAGGTCTCCATTGTTGGATAGAGCACAGAATTTGATGAGACGGCCGATTGCGTCGTTGTCGGTGGAGAGACCGAGATGGATGATTTGGGAGTGAAGTTGCTTGAGCTCAGACATTGATGAGCATGACTTGAGGGTGTGGATAGGGAATGTGTGAACTTTTGGTGAGTTGATTAGGGATGCAGTTGGCTGAAGTGTAAGAAGTGATTGCATTTTCTAATTTTCAAATAAGAACAGTTTGTTGATAAATCTCCTTCAAATCTGCAGCATTTACACCAACCCATGTTTAGAACTCAAAAATCAGTTTTGTCATGATCAAAAATCACTTCCAAATAATGCATTTTATCATTCTAAACGGTGGGAAAAGCCTTCTCTAATTACTGCAGAAATATAACAAAAAAAAATTAAAAGGAAAAACAACAAAATAGATCACAAGAATTTACGAGAAAAAACTCTAAAACCGAAGAAAAAACCACAGATACAAAGAACTTTCACTGTGTGAAAAATTGTTACCTTATACTATTCACACCATTTGTCCCACTCTCCGCAAAAGAATACAAAAGAAATTTCATAGAGTTAGTACACCAAACTTAAAGCGTTTCTTATTGGGATGCCTTCAATCTAAGATCTCATGCTCATTTTATAGTGCTTGGTGCACATCACTTTTTTCCATCTTTACAAAGTGGGAAAATTTCTCTCCTAATATATTGTTAAAACTCAACACTAAAACTGTTTTGTAATAAACCGTTTCCGTTAATCGGTGATTTAAAATGATATCAGAGTAGGAGATCATGTGTTCAAACTCATGTATATTTGAGCCATCAAGAATAAATGAGAGAGAATGGAAATGAGAATGACTCCTTGTGTTTGGGCCACCGAGAATCATTCCCCAATAATAATCATATTTTTCCAAAATTCCCTTTTTGTTCTCCTCCTAATTACTTCTTAGTTTTTCTATAACTTTTATTTTCTCTCCAATTCTATTTTTCACTCACGTCATACCTATTATTTTATTTTTCTCATTATCATTATCTTCCCCCAAACACAAATAATCATCCTCGTCATAATCATTCACTTTCCTATTCTTCTTCTAATTCTCATTCATCTTCCCCAAAATACACTAGTAAGGTTATTTCATCTCCAATTAATATTAGTTTTCACTAATTGAGCATTTCTCAAATTCAACCCATAACTGAAGAGAGTGTTAATTGATATAATAAAGCGTGAGATTTTGTATGGATGGTAGATTTAACATAATTCAACCAACCAAAGATTAAAAAAAAAAAATGATTGAAGGCATGTTTTAGAGAAGATTAAAACTCTCTCAGAAACATGCCCTAATGGTTAAACACCACCTGGCTGATCTGAATTGAACAGTGATGTCTAATTGTAAAACCATGAGATAAAAAGAAAAACGGAGGAAATATGCAGCAGTTCATATCAACAGAGTGAAGAAGAAGAATAAAAGAGAAAAGCAAAATGAAGCGGAAACGTACAAAAGGAGCTGAAAGGCCGAGAATGACCACCAAATTCGCCATCAAAATGCGTGGAAGAGTTAGGTCATTGCAATACGCTAAAGGCAAAGATTTGAAGGGATAGAGTGTTTCTTCCACATTTACATTTCAACTTACTCATTTATATTTAACTTTTAAATTTGAGTTTTTTTCTCATTTTTGTTGGGTTAAGATTTCTCGTAATTAACTTCAACATGATGACATTAAAATTAAAAAATAAATAAATAGAATAAAAAAAAAATCGAGAAAGATGATAGAGGTAGCAGAGATATTGTCCAATTTCTTTTCATATTCTACTTAAATTAGACATATGAAAGTTAATTGAACATTTAACTGATTTGTGGAGAGGTAATTTATCAAAAGTCTAATTATTATAAACATTATAGTCTTGTTTGGTTGGATGTGATTAGTGGTAGAAAAGCTACCGTTAATAACTCGTTCAAATGATAGTTTTTGGAAATGAATTATTTAAATGAATGATTAAAAATAATGATTATTGTAGGTGGTTAGAAATGATTGAGTGATTATAAATAAATGATTATTGTGATTGATTACAATATTGAATGTTATTGTTTGAAGATGAATTATAAAAACTTATTTGTAATGCTCATTTATACCCAAAACAAACGTTCACATAGTCACCATTTGGTGCCACATAAATTAAATAAACATGAATAAGAAATGGAAAAGGAAAAATAAAATTATGCGACACAAAATGGTGCACATAGTTAAAATCTTTCAATGTATGGAGAAGTCCTCTTAATTTTATGCACAAGAAAGTCATTGTATAATAGGCAAGTAGGATAGTTTTTTTTTTTTAAATAAAAATCGGGAGTGAGGGACCACAAACCCTAAAATCAAACTTCACTAATTTCTAATAGCGTGAAACAAACATTCGCTTAGATTTTCGAAGTCCACCCCATTTTGTCTCTTCACTTTTAAAAGATAGCACAACATACAACTAATGTATTTTTTTCGTTAACAATTCTACCTTATTGTAGTGTTATCTACACTAGACTAATGAAAGGTGTTTTATTTATATCTAGTCGCATCATCAAAATGTAAAATATCAAATTTTGTTTGAAATTAATTTTCAATCATATTGTAAATTAATTCAGAAAGACTTCAAACCATTTTACTTCATTTATAGTGACGTTTCACACTCGTTCATGGTTGATCATACTTCTGAATGAGTTAATGATGCAGTGATTTCATTGTTTTGGAAAGTGTAGAATGATTGTTTTTAATAAGGATGCAACTATTAGTTCCTTTAAATAATTTTGTGAATGTATATTGTAAAGTAAACAAAACTTGAATGGATTAATGGCGCGAACACGTAGGTGGAAGTCAAAAAAGCCGCTATCATTTCATTAACAAGAGAAGATTTGATTCATGAAATTAGAGTAGAAACCTTTCACCATTACAGCACGGTCTTAAAAAGTACACCAAGTTGAGAAGAAATTAACACCATTTTTGTAAATTGTATGTTTGAGTAGAGCAGGTTACAGGCTAGTTAGGAATTTAGAGGGCTTCTTCTCAAGTAAAAAGTTCATTGGATAATCTATTTTTCTTATATAAAAAAAGAATATAAATCAGTAAATGAATGAAACATTTAAAAGAACTAGTCATACCATCAGATATTCCAAAGTCAAAACTTATAAGAAGGTTAGTTTTAGAAGAAGAGTTAGAACCTGAATAATTCTTTTCACCTTGCGGCCCCATTTCTGCCTCCAAAGGATGGGTCAGTGGTGCCCCAAGGTTTAAAGGAGAAAAGCTCCAAGTTCCCGGGTCATAAAAATATATATATAATATAAAAAAATAATTCACCCTAAGTACACCCTCTTCTGTGAAAAAAAGATTGATTCTTGTGATTTGCTTGCTTCTGTGATATTCTCTAGTGTCGTTAAAAGAGAATTTGAGAGACATTAGGATGAGCTGCGATCCCTTGGTAGATTCTACAACTCTTTGGGAATTACTTTTCAACACTAAGTTATTAGGGATCCCTCGGGAGGTTGTCTATTTTGTATTTTCCCAGTATTCTTTCCTTTTCTCAGATTGGCCTTTCCAATAAATAATAAAAAAAATAAAATTCTCCAAAAGTAGAAAAGACAATGATGAAGAATAAGAAATTAGCTAAGAAAATTTCAAATAGCTAAGCTTGAGATATATATCATAAATGGAATCAAGTAAATATGCACAATTAGGGAAGCAAGTATAAAAGAGTAAATTACCTACTGCAAAATCCAAAAATGAAGCTACGAGTCTTTGCATGTCTTCTTATTGTGGCCAAGGCCTTTACACTTGCTACATTGGAGCTGCCGCTTAACTACTTCAAATGCATCAATCTGCTTCAGTTTAGGACGACCGGGTGGTCTTCTAGTAGGCGGAGGGGTTACTGTGACTACTGCCTGATTGGATTCCTCCAAGATTAGTTTGTCCACATTTGGGACAGGATCGATCGACTCGGCATATGTTCTGCGATAACTCTCCACTGTGAAGTATTTGGAGCAATAATCATATGGGCTCCTACCTAAGCATTCAATGACAGCAATAGCATGGCAACAAGGCAAACCAGTAAGCTGCCATCCCTTACAGCTACAATCCCAATGATCAACATCGACCATCTCGACGGATTCCCCCCGAACCTCAAATGTGCTTCCATGGGATAGTAGAACCTGAAACGACCGCGAAATCGACATTTCCTTTTGTAGTTTTTCTTCATTGGCTGGTGTTAGTTTTGTCATCCATTGGTCTGATTCGTCTCTGCGTCTATATATTGTTTCCATCATTTTCTCCCGTAGTACATCAATCATCTGTGTTATGGGCAATTCATGTGCTTCCGATATGGAATAATAGAACTGTTGTCCGAAATTCGACGTGATATGGTTATACCTTGCTCCTCCAAAGAATGCATTTGCCCAGTGTTCAGGTTCACTTTGTAAGATCCAATTGTAAGCATCGGGTGAAATTCCTTTTATATTTTCGGCACACCGCTGGAAATCCTCAAGCTTAGATGCAAGAGCAGCAGCATGGAAATCATTAATCATAAATCGCCTGGCCTCGTGTGAAAATTGGCACTTTAAATCATTGTTAAGCTTTTCGGCTAGATGACGCAAGCAGTAGCTATGGTAAGACTTGTCAAATATTTCAGCCAATGACTTCTTCAGGCCATTCTGAAAATCTGCAACAAATGTAACCTGCTCTGATGTTTTCACTGCAGAATTCAATTCCATTAAAAACCAATGCCAATTTTCCTCTGTTTCGGCATCTACAACTGCAAAAGCTACTGGAAATATTCCATCTTCCCCATCTGCAGCTGTGGCAGTCAAAAACACCCCCTGATACTTTGAGTTTAATGGAGAACTATCAAGGAAAAGGAGCGGTCGACAACCTTGCTGGAAACCAGCAATAGATGCATGAAATGATACAAATAGGCGATGAAAGCTCGAGTCATCTTTGGTGTTGAATGAAGCAAAACTCCCAGGATTAGTTTCTTTGATCTTCTCACAAAAGTAAGGCAGCTGATTGTATGCTTCCTTGTATGAGCCTTGAAGCTGCTCTCTTGCTATCTCTTTCGCACGCCACGCTTGTGAATAGTTCAATTGAATTCCATATTCGCGTTTTATGTCTTTCGCAATATCTTTTGGCTTGTAGCTTGGGGAGACCTTTAACTTTTCTTTTATGATATTTCCCACCCATCCCCTGGTAGCACGATATCCAGCTTTAGCAGAAGCTCCTTCACATGAATGATTTGTGTTCATTTTCTTAATACATACCAGTTGGGTAGTAGACAGTCTCGAAGCATATATTCGCCACGGACAACCTTGGTATTTGCATTTGACAGTGACACGATGGCTGTCGTTTTTCTTATACCGGTAAGCAAAACCATGTGCAATTGAATACTTGTGTAAAGCTTCTCGGAATTCGCTAAAGCTGTTAAACCTTTGGTCTACACCAATAATGGCATTTTCCCATTGTTGGGCAGCTTTTCGATGTTTTTCATCACTAGACCCAGCAGGAACACAAACTAAAGGGACTGCACTGGATAGGTCCATATCAATCTGATCGATGGACATGATAGTCTCAACTGCAACTTCTACTGGCTCCACTACAGGAACTACTGCTTCATAAACTGTTGTTCTACTTGACCTGCATTTTTAAAAACCGTGTCAGAAATTCAAGGAAAAATATCACATATTACCCACTATGTTAAATACTTTTGGTGTTTAATTGAAAATGTTTCTAGGTCTGGGTTCTGAAGAAACCTAAGAGATCTTTAAAATTTTTAATTATGTTATAAGGAAACATACGTTTTTATTGATAAAATAAAAGGTTACAATGAAAGTTACTAGAAAACTTCTAGAAAACTTCCAGAAAAGAAAAGCGACCAGCCAAAAAATTTGCAGTAAACACTTGCAAGCTAAAATTTATACTTTTTTATGATTAAATTTAACTTAAGAAATGGTTAGTAATGCCCATTGAAAAAGTAATTTCATTAATTTTAAACTAAATAATAATAAAGGGTATAAAAGAACTGTGATTACTGAGACAAAAAGTGAAATATGAAACTGAAGAGACTAAACAAGCCACAAATATCTAATGGGCAAACCTGATTGGAATATGTTTGACAGAGGAACACTAGGTTCCACCACCATCCATAGCACTTAAATCCCATTTTTTGTATTAAAGATAACAGTTTATATGAAAAAGAAACACAAAAAGAGGTAGAAGAATAAAGCTCCTCAAATGAAAAACTAGGAACTAAAAAAATGAGATATCCCATCTGTCTGCTAGATAACGATTGAAAGAAAACACAATATGCTATTCACAATATATTACAGACAAATAAATAGTAAATTAAATGATGAGAATGAAAGGATTTGAGCTGATTTAAAAATAAGGAAACATGAACGGAACATAAAAAGTAAAAAAAATAAACATGTCGAGTTGATTAAGTACCTACTAGCAGGCATATTAGATACATTTCGAGCCGCAGCTTCCTCTGACCTGATAAACACATCAACTGTGATGGAGTCCTTTAAAAAGTTTACCATCCGCTTTAGATCCTTGTCCTTGGATATTGAGATGAGAGTTTTCTTATTACCAGGAAGAAAATATTTGAGAGACATAGTATTAATACTACAACTAAACGTTTCTGCTACTTCCATCTTGAAATCATCCAAATTTGTTTCCTCATCAATATCTATAGCATAGGCCTCACCCCCACTGTAAGACAGAGATCCATCTTTATTTTTTACAAACTCGCCACCTGATTGGCATATAGCAATTATTTTCTTCATAGCTGCCGCCTAAGCAATCACACGTGATAATATTACAAACAATACCAAATAACAAAAAGTAAAATTTATAAATAAAGGAAATGTTGGTAACAAGACAGACAAAAAAATTATGAATGGTAAAAATAGTGAGGAAGTATGAGCTTAACAAAATGTACTTCACATTGTTTTGAATCAACAACTATGATTGCTCCTAAAATTCTGATTCTAAACCAGAAATACAGGGGGGCAGGGATCAAATCAAGCCACATTACAGAAGTATACCAGCAAAAAAAAGACAGAAAGTATGCAACTTTGGTTCTATAAGAAATTCATGCTTTCTAAAAGGTAGAAATGAGGCGCCAAAATGATGGTTATTAGTTCATTTACCCTGATTAACATGACTATGAGCTAATGGAAGTAATCTGAAATAGCCCAACCAAAGGTTAAAAGGAGAAAACTCACCAAGAACTTAACTCAAGGATCTTTATTATCTATCAAAGTAGAGGTTTCTCAATTTAAAGAGAATTAGGGAGCTCACAACATAATCAAGGAAATGCCAAAAATACCATTATGAGACCCAGTCACTAAGTTCTTTATTAAATCTGAACAAAAACCTAGATGTGGTAAGAGAAAGAATCCTTGGGGGCATCACGATATCATTTGCGCTCTAACCAGTCACTTTGACCAAGGGACATGGTCAGTGGATTCACATCGTAGTTTCTTCTTTTCTATATAGTCCTCTACAGTAATTTGGCATAACGAATATCCTAGCCAAATATTCTCTATGGGAACTTGCAACAAAAGCATACATAAAATACCCATCACCCATGACAAGATCCAGAAATGGCTACCACTATTCCATTAGACCCTCAGCTGGTGCTCTTCTTGCAAGAAAGGATCTTGGGCCTGTGATTTCATGAGAGGTGGTGGTTCGGGGGATCTCAACAATGCGGCTTGAGAATCAGGAGTTCAACACCATCTTTGGAGGTCACTAGAAGTCTTGAGATTTGCTTCACAAATGGTTGAAGTTATTGAAATAGGGATATTTGTTCTAATTCCTGAAATTAGAAATAGGAACTTACATAGAACTCAAAAAAGGAACTTAAAAATTTTGATACAATCCCCCCTCCTAACAAGAGAATATGAAGTACGCCCCAACAGATAAATATTGTTAAAAGCATAACCATCAAACAATAAGGAAAAAGAACACTCAGAGTAGAACCATATTTCCAATAAAGAACGTGAGTTCTTGGCCTATAGAAATAAAAATCATTTGATATTGGCTGGACAAATTGATCAATACATGATTTAGTCAATGAAATCAACTTTCATTTGTCATTTGAATTATACAGTTCAATACATTTTGAGTTCCATTCCTCAATATCTAGATAAAATTGCAATTATACAGTCAATGAACACTCAGAGTCGAACCATATTTCCAATAAAGAACGTGAGTTCTTGGCCTAAAGAAATAAAAATCATTTGATATTGGCTGGACAAATTGATCAATCCATGATTTAGTCAATGAAATCAATTTTCATTTGTCATTTGAATTATACAGTTCAATACATTTTGAGTTCCATTCCTCAATATCTAGATAAAATTGAGCTTTATTATCGACATTACTCAGGTAAGCCTAAAACCCAATTTTACAAGGTTGTAGGTGTAGAGGCTGCAATTTGAAGAGTCCAAAAGAATTAAGGCTAGATTACAAATTTGGCCCCAAAAATTTGAAAAAAAAGTTAGAATTTATTCCCTATGTTTAAAAGTTAAAATCTTGTCTATATGATTTGTTAAGACCTCATAAAAAGTTAGACTAATTCTAGTATTTAAAATGGCTAAATCATCAAACATATCCCTAAACTTTAAAATTTTTGTCAATTGCTCCTGAACTTTGAAAAGTTTCACAAATCCCCTAAACTTTACCAAATGTTTCAGAGATATTCCTACTGTAAAATTTGGATGGAAACCTTTAAAGTTTGGTTTCAACATACCCTTAAAAAATTCTTACTCCAAAATGATTATTCTTTTTCTTGACTCAGGTAGAGATATATACACTTTTTACAATTGAATGACAATTTATTATTGTTTTATTTGATGAGATAAGTGTCTCGATTCTCAGATCGTTGAAAATGCTTAAAATAAAAAACTCTTTGAAGTATTTTTTAAGGCTTATTTGTAACATTGTGATTTATTTAAATATTTGAATTTTTTTATCAATTGTTAATATAATATTAAACGTAAAAATTGAAAGCACGTTACAACTAACAGTACAGCTAGTCAAAATATATTAGTTAGTTTAAATTAGCATTCAATGATTTTCTATTAGAAGTGTTTAGATAACTGGACAATCCGAACTATTACAACCAAATTTAATATTCAAACGCACAAGGTTGGACCAAAAACATCTCCTTAACCCAATCTCATGTACACCCCAACTTTCTATGCAGTGAAAAACAAAGGTAAAATGATAAATTCATAAAATAAATGATAAACAACAATCCTAAGAGAAACATATTAAGAAATTAATTTCAACATCAGACTAACTATTTAATTAATTAGACAACTAATATTAACACATAAAAGTAATTCATAAGTTGAAAGTACAAAGATATAAAACTTTTAACATTTTTATAAAAATATTAACAATACAAATAATTTACAAAAGTTTTATACTCGAGGGTATTTTCGAAACAATTAAAGTCAGGGGCATTTTAATACTTTTCCTCAAAATCTTAGGAACCAAATTTGTAACCAATAATTGAGATTCATAATTAGAACATGTTGAACTATTTTTTTAGTGTCGTTGAACAACCATTGGCTAAAAGGAATTGGTCATCACATTTTCAGTTTGAATTAGTTATTCTTGAGTAACGCTAAGAGCAGTATTTTTCACCTCCAAAATGGAAAGCAATCTCGACCGGAAACTTACGCTTCTCTAAACTTGGGGCACCATTGGCCCGTCCCTAGACTACGGCACCGGATACATCAAAGGAATAGAGACACGGGAGGTGTCTACAAATTAATGTCACATATGAGTCTCAAATATGGGAACTTGAGGGGGTGACTGGAGCACAATCAAGGGGTCTTCCAAAGAAAAACTTGAATAGGCTTGTTTTGAGTTAGCTAAACTAAATGCCTCTTTATTGTGTTCTCTCGAGGCATATTTTTAATTTAGAAAATTTTTCTGTATTTCCTTTATGTTGATTTTTGTTCTATTATTATTCTCTCAAATTGGAGCTTGTATTTAGTCGTTTTTCATTTCTTCAATGCAACATTTCATTTATTGCTAAAATATTGCTCTGAGCATTACTCAAGAATACCCAATTCAAACTGAAATGTAATAACCAATTTCTATAGCCAAAGAATACAAACACCATAAAAAGGAGGTCTTCTGAAGAAAACAACTTGAATGGGCTTGTTCTGAGTCAGCTAAACTAAATGCCTCTTTATTGTGTTCTCTCTGGGAATATTTCTAATTCGGAAAACTTTCTTATTTTTCCTTTACGTTGATTTTTGTTCTATTTTTATTCACTCCCATTGGAAGTTTGTATTTACTCGTCTTTCATTTCTTCAAAGCAAAGTTTCATTTCTTGCTTTAAAAAAACCAAGACTACAACATTTTTAGCTCTTCCTTATAATAACACTTGTTTTTGGTAACATTTCAGACACCTGACAACGTGCACTTATCATAGCATTATTGAGGGAATAGCAACTAAATTGAAGAGGGCTAATTCGCTGGTATAGTTCTTCTAAGAAAATAGCTTGATTGCAATAGTAAATGTATACTTACTTGGCATTCCAATGTAAAAACAGATTGCCTTCCCACTTCAACTGTTTGTTCGACTACCTAAACATTAGACTAGGAATAAGAAAGAGAGTAAAAAAAATAAAACAAAGAAAACAATAAAGATGGTCACCATTTTAGAGCGTTCAATCACTGAATGAGAACCATCCATCGACTTCTTCCCAAAATTCGTAGTTTCTTGGCTTGTTATTGCTGCAGCACAAAGGTAGGCCAATAGAATGTGAAATATATAAAAGAAAGAGATTACTCAAGAAAATGGTGTCCCATATCTTCAAACCTCCGTTCACAACCTTTCTATCGCGTCAAACAACTCACAAATACAACAAACAAAACTTTTTCTTCCTTCGGCTTCCTATTAACTCAGAAATATAAAAATTTATCGTTCCACATTAAACCATATTCAATACTTATTACTTGCACATATCTGGAAGATTCAATTTATTTCTTTAGTTTCTGAGAGAGGGTAGATTTCTCTAGCTTCTATGATTTGTTACGTCTTTTGGTTTGGGCAGCTAAATCTTTTGAGCTTTTTTTGCTTTGGTGGTTTTGGCATAGTTGGTCAGATATTTTCTTCTGTTACAAACTTACAAGTCGATGTAATTCTAGTTGTAATTTTTCATTATAATGATGAAAAATTGTTTTCTACCTATTGATATAATTAAATTTACTCAAGCCAATCAGCTAAATCTTTTGAGTTTTTTCAAAAAAAAAAAACTTTTGATTGGATTGGTGATGTAACATGATTCAACATGGTATCAAAGAAGGAGGTCATCTCTTCAAACCTTTGTCGAGTTGGTTCATCACCAAATAAATATTTATTTCTACTCGATAGACACTCAGCTTTCCAGGTTCAATGTTGTTGATATAATTAAATGTACTCCAATCCATCAACTTAAACTTTTAGGTTGATTGATGATTTAACATGATGCTAACACTACACACGAAGAAAAAAAATAACAAGAAAATTAAATTGGCCACGGGAAAGACAATACAAGATTATCACCAGCACAAGTGGTGACTTGACGTTAAGATTATATGCATATTGTAACAAAAAATAATTTGACTTCAAAATATAGAGAATCAATGCACTGTAAAATTGAAATTTCTATTCTTGAAATGTATCCATGCATTACTGTTGATGATAAAATTAAATTAACCATAACCCATCAGCACTTCAAAATAGGTCAAGAATCCATTTTTTATATATTTTTTAGGGTTTTTTTAAATTTCAGACACAAGGCTGAAGTTTTATGATTGTTTTGATAAGTAAAACCCACCTTTGTTTATTTAAAAAATATAAAAGTAAAACCCACATTTTATAGCAGTAAGTTTAGAAATGTAAATTAAAAAAAAATCAAGTAATCCTATAAAATATCTCCCAAAACTTCTAACACGATTAAATGACGATCGTATGTATTTAAAAAACATATGAACTTATCTAGCATTATTGTAAAAAAAGAAACTAATTATTATTTTTTTCATACTTATTTAAAAAATAACAGTGTATCCTAAACATATCCACGTCCTAGTTCTAAAGAAACTACTTATCACTGTGTCTTGTCATATCAGTATTCGTGTTTGTTTTCGTGCTTCGTAGCTACTAACTTAAGCTTTAAGGTTGATCGATGATTTAACATGATTCAAAATTACAAAAGGATAGTAGGAGATTTAAGGAAAAAAAAAATGAACCTCTCTCTAAAATCATTCCTACCTCTCCTCTTTGCACCCTCTCCCCACAGTCTTCCTCCACCAATGAACCTCATCAAACCTGCTGCCATGAATGACATAAAATATTCATGCATATCTATGCACATAGAAAGAAAGGACTACACCATCAACATCGACCTCAAATACAGAGGTAGCCAAGTCAAGCTCATCGATACCACCAAGGACCAATCATTATTATATTTTTTCAATGGTCTTCCCGAGACTAAGTGGATGACTATACTTTATAAAATTGTTGAACAGGAAAAGATACATGGAAAAAATATCAAAAATAGACAGCAACATATGCCCCCAATAAGTTGGTTTTTACGATAGGAGTTGAGAAAATTGGCTCGTGTACCTTTTACACCCTTCTACAGAGTTTCTTTACTCCAAAACAAAGAGTTCCTCTACTCCAAAACAAAGAGAACCAGCCATTAATGTCAAGCAAACTACTTAATTAGTATTAACTAAGCAATGAAGAATTGTTCCAGAGGGGCAGCCTAGTTGGTTGAAGGCTTTTGAGGCCACAAACTTTGGGGTGTGCTCCCGTGGGCGTCCTAATTTGATACGGTTGGGAAGTGCTTAAACTTTTTTCTAGGAAAAAGTAAACTCTTCGTGATAAATGAAAAGGTATAATAGTCCTATCGAAAACATTACAAAAGCTGTTGCCAATGAGTAAATAAAAGCGTGAGATCATAGTTACAAAAGGGCTGGTGCCTAAGACTCCAAAACTTTTTGGTATGTAATGTTTCTTCAATGAGGGAAGCGTGAGATGCTTGTGAGTCTTTAAAAATCCGATTGTTCATTTGTCCCCACTATTTCAAGTAAAAATAAATAAATGTAAACAAAGTTAAGCCAAAGAGTCTCAATTGTGTTCTTAACAGGATGCAAAATAGAAGAGATCTGAGATCTTTGGAGAGCACAAAATACAATTCAAAAATTGTAAAGAGCTGATTCCAAAATACCTCAGCCCAACTGCAAAGATTGAATATTCGATTTTGTGTATCTTCTCACAAATAACACAGCCTGCAACAACTAGGAGACCATGCCAAGCCACGAAGCTTTCTCTGCAAATTTTCATGTGTGTTGATAGCCTTGTAGCTGAGTACCCAAATTAAAACTTTTACATTTTTAGGCTGATAACCCTTCCATAATTTAGAAAATATGATCAGGTATCTCTGGGGTGGTTTCAGTGACAACTGAGACTGCTTTAATCAATGATCTGGTGGAGAACGTTCCCGAGTTCTCTAGCTTCCATCTCCAATCATCCAAAGAATAGTTGAGGCAAATCCCATCCAATTTTTTTGATAAACAGCCCATTCCTCAATCTCATTCTCAGTAAGAAGTTCCTTCTAAGAGATACATCCCAATAATTGGATGAAGGGGGCCAGAAATACACAATCTTTTGGTTCGTCTTAAGAGATAAATGATGCAACAGCGGGAATGCATCTTTGAGTGTAATAGCCTCCAGCCACAAATCCAACAAAATAGAATTTTTTCACCATTTCCCGCTTTGTGAATAATATTGCTAGTGATCAATTAGCCCTTTCAATAGATTTCCAGGGGCTTTTGCAAAGGTGAAATTTTTTCTTACCAAGCATACAAGGATGAGGAGAACTACCATATTTCTTTTGAATAAAAATCCTCCACATTGCATTTTTTTTCCTTCACAAATCTCCAAGACCACTTTGCCAGTAATACATAGTTCTTGAGACAATATCCGGAATTCCAAGGCCACCTTGAACAAGAGGTTTTTGAACTTGGGCCCATCTAATGAGGTGACTAGCCGCTTTTACAGAGTCCTCCGCAGAGATAGTTTCTAAAGGTTTTATCAATCAAAATAGTAACCTTTTTAGGAGCCTAAAAAGTGATAAATAATAACTAGGGAGGTTACTCAAAGTGACATTAATGAGAGTGAGTCTTCCTCCATTAGAGATGTTTGTGGCTCCCCAATTATGCAATCTCTTCTCAATCTTCTCAATGACGGGCAGCCAAAAACTGATGGTTTTGGAGTTAGAGATAGACCAATAGTGAAGAACTCTGTCTTGTGGCAATTAATATTTGGACCCGAAATCCACTCAAAGGATTTAACCATGTCAATCAAATGTAGTAGTTTTGAGGGCTCAGTCCATGAGAATAAAAGAGCATCAACTACAAATTGTAGGTGAATTATCGAGCAAATATAAGGGGGAGAGCCAACCTGGGAACCTACAATCAATCCCTCTTTTACCTTCAAATGTAACATCCTGCTAAGACAGTCCACAACAATTGTAAATTGTCTAATACCTCTGGAAGCTCGAATATTTTCCCTAAGTTTCCCATTTATAATGATAAAGTAATTTGTCGATGAGATGCAACCTCGAATCCACATCCTCCATATAGGTCCAAAACCTTTACACACAAGAATTTCTTCTGAGAAGTCCTAATCCACCATGTTAAAAGCTTTTTCAATATCAAGCTTGATAACCACTCCATTTTTCTTCATTCTACGTATCTCGATGCCATGATCTAGGGACGAACCCATGGTGCCCCGGGCATAAAGGTGCGAAGTTTTGGTTCTCAATCATATAAAAAAAAACTGAGCAATGAAAAATTCAGGCATTCAAGAAAAACCTCATAACATTCCTTCTGCTGAAGTTACTCCGATAGGTACTCTCCCCCCAAGAATTATATCCAATAAAACGCTCCCATCAAAAGAGAACCTCCTGGGACAATGAAGAATATTGCCAATAGAACCAAATGTGGTAAAAAAGAAGCCAAGAAGTGTACAAGACAAAACTAGAATACAAGCCAAAGAGATTTCACCCTTCACCTACTCAAGAATTCTGCTCAAGCCTAATGACTAGAAAACAAAGCATAGTTTCCTAGTGATTGTCGCGATGCCCCAGCACAACAAGATGGGTGGCCTTGACCATACAAAGAAGCAACCAATCATCTGTCCAACAATAGCTCCTGGATCAATACTACCCTGAAGTTTCTCACAAAAGGTACGCTATTGTCATTGAGGTTCCATATTAGTTTCTGGTAATAAATTCTCCTTGCTATCCAAACCCTACTCCCCCTTGTTTAGCCCTAGGAGCCTAAACCAATGGATATAAACCGATATAAACCTTCTCTAGAGCCCACCTTGACTCTCCCCATCGTATACTTTCCATAACTTCTTCACCTAATCTCCTCGAACCATCATTCCCTCACCAAGCCCTACATCCCATCAACATTAACTAAAAAGATTCCATCTTCATATCATGCACCAAAATGACCACCAATCACTACTCCCATCCTTCATCTAATTTCTAAAACCTTCTCTCTTCCCCATATCTTTCTTCCCTCTCTTCTTCTCAACTAGATAACGTTGATCCACCGCTCTCCAAATTTCCTACCCAATTGATCCCTACCCACACTTCACCCTAAACCCTAAACCCTAAACCCTATTATGGTTTATTACCAGAAGCACTCCCATAAGATTGACCCAAATGTTCAATAATCAATATACCTTAAAGTTATTATTCCCTGGTTGAGAATAATGGGGCTCGACATCTTCCTATTGCCTACCAAGCTCACCGAGCAAATGAAGCATGCTAGAAAGAAAGGCAAGATGTATGTGCAGATAAATAGTCTTTGCTCCTCTATTAATTATGAGAATACTCATATTGACTTAACCAAATGCAAGTCATATGCAACATGATTTTTATAAATTAGAAAGTGAGAGGCCTCGACTCGACTGCAAAGAGAATAGGGCTACAGTTTAGAGTACTATCATAAACATAATCCATAGGGTAATCACTCTTTAGGAAACCAAGGTTGCAAACACTGATAGACTGTTCAACGACCCATTGGAAGAGTTAGAGAAGTGGCTAGGACTTCTCTTGATTCTGTGAAAGCATTTGAAGGAATTTTGATCATGTGAATGATCGTACCTTCGCTATATCAAACATTAAAAGGGAATTGTTTTCTTACCATTCTTTTTTGCAATGGTTCATTGATAGCTTTTCCTTTGGGTTGTTTAGCATTTATAGACCTTCAAGAACAAACACATCCCCTACATACTACATAGTGGTAGAATTGGCTTCCCTATGCATTAGTCGTTAGATTTTGGGAAGAGAATTCAACACCATTAAGTTTTTTTTTGAAAATATCACAAAACTTCTCATTAAAAGAAGGAAAGGGAATACATGAGGATAACAAACCCCGAAGGGAAGTCAAGAAGAAAATAGTACAAAAAGGGAAATTGGCCAAAATACAAGCCATGGAAAGCAGAAAACAGAACGTCGAACAGTACAAGAAAATGAAGCTTAAAGGAATGTCTCCCAGTTAGTTACTAAGTCTTGAACAGAATAAGATTTGAATGTGCTGGACAGAGAACTCCAGTGAGAAGCATTAAACATGGCGTGCTCGAATCTAGCCTCCCAAGGAAGTTTGACATCTTCAAAAATTCTTTGATTATGCTCCCACCATAGTTCATAAAGCAAGGATTTTGAAGCATTAGCCCACAGAATTCTGGCTTTTTTTGACATTCTGGTCGGTTAATGAGGCTGAGAACATTCAATTTGCAATCAATAGGGAAAGCCCAACAAACTTTGAATAGATCAAATAACTTTGACCAGCAAGAACTTTAGTACGAGCATAAAAACTGCAAATGAGATGACGATTCCTCAGCGAGAAAACATAAAGGACAAATCGAGGGCAATAACATAGACTGGGGAAGCTTCATTTGAATTCTATCAAATGTATCAATGCCCCCATTGAGAAGAATCCAAATGAATATTAAGACCTTTTTCGGGCTTTTGGTCTTCCAGATATGCATTGACTCTTAATTTTTAAGGGATCTAGTGAGGGATTTAACAGAGAACTTCCCGTTAGATTCCAAAAGCCAAACTAGTCTGTCATTGATGTTTGACAATGAGAAACGAGAGACTAAATTTAGGATTCTGCTGAAGTCTCTTTCTTCCTCTTTCTGAAATTGACCTTCTAAAATTGAAGCACAAGAGTGGGTGAGAACATCCCAAAAAGAGGCAATCGAACCTTCCTTTAAAAGAGAGATATTGAATAACCGAGGAAAGGACAGTTTAAGGGGAGCATTAGAGGCCCAAGCATCAGATCAAAGTCAAAGCGTAAACCATTTCCTAACTGAATTCTCGATTAATGTACATTCTTTTTCCAAAATAAAGAGATGTGGTGCCAAGAACTTTGGAGGCTTGAGGTGTTATTGGCCTGGGTATGCCAATGGTAAGGAGAAAGATCATGGATGCTTGCAATAATCTGCTGCCAGAAAGTTTCAGGTTCATGAGCAAATCTCCTACCTCATTTTGTCAAAAGGGCTTCGTTTTTATTCTTGATTGATCTGAGGCCCAAACCACCTGATGCTTTATTAAGAACTAAATGGTTCCACCTAACAAGGTGATTAATAGAACTGTCGTCTTTGCTGCCCCAAAAAAATTTCTAATCAATCGTTCAACCTTTATAACAACAGAAGAAGGCACCCTGAAACCCGAGAGGTAGTATATAGGAACGTTGGCCAGTACTGAATTACTTAGAGTGAGTCTACCTCCTTGAGAAAGATTGTATTTTGCCCATCTGGCAAGCTTTTTATCGATTTTGTCTAAGATAGGCTGCCAAAAGGACAAGTTGTTAGGATGACCACCCAATGGAAGGCCCAAGTATAAGAATGGTAAGACCTCCATTTTGCAATCCATTAAGTGAACTAAGAAGAGACATGTTCATAATAGATCGAACACTAACATGAAGAGCTTCAATCAACTCATAAACACTCACCACTCAAAAGAATCTCCTTCTTGTAGGCATCTACACATGGTCAGATTTTAGACCAACCCCACTGTCTAAGATGGATAGATTTTGTCACATGAGACTTCCACACCTATTTGAAGGACTTGCAAGCCAAAAGACTTGATAGACCTACGAGAGACAATGGTATTGTTCCATGATGGTTGTAGCCTTCATGTTCACAATAGACCGACCGATAACATGAAGAGCTTCAATCAACTCATAAACACTCACCAGTCGAAAAGATCTCCTTCTTATAGGAATTTACACATGGTCAGATTTTTTGCCAACCCCGCTGTCTAAGCTGGATAGATTTCTAGCCACATGAGACTTCCACGCCTATTTCAAGGACTTACAAGCCAAAAGACTTGTTGATAGCCCTACATGAGACCATGGTATCATTCCATGATGGTTATAGGCTTATAGCCATAGGCCATCATTTTCATTACTTTGATTTTTTTTTTTCCTTTTCTCTCTTTTACGAAGTGCACTCTACATTTATTTCTCCTTTGCTTTTCACTCAAGATAAAGACTATGTCTTACTTCTTCCATTTTTTTGTTTCCAAAATCCAAGCACGCACAATCTCATCTTCAAAGCCTACATAGAACATCATCTTCTACCGTCGTCGACATCCTTTCTTCCCCAACTTCTATGAATGACGAACCGACTTCAGCAAATATCAAAACTTCTTCTCTGACTTCCACGAAAAATGAATCTTCTTCTCCATAATCCATTGCGCATGACTTTTCTTCTTTGTTAACCTCCAACCCGCTTGGCACTTTCTCTTTTCCGATCTCTGACGTACACAATGCATCATCCTCTTTTGCCCTTGTGTGACTCGAAGTTTCAGCCAATCCTTCATCTCCCACTACTTCCAGCGGCATTCATTTTCGGCGATCTCAAATCTGTAAGTTCCTTTTTCATCCGTCTTCACATAATGTTTTCTTCCTTCTCTTCTTTTTCTTTCTTCATCAATTTTTTGATTTCCATTATTGTCTCTCTTTTTTATTTTTACTGATAATCTCTATTCTTTTTTTGGAAGCCTCCCAGCCACGCTCTTTTTTTTGTATTTTCCATATCCTTCCTCCTCTTTAATATATCCTTTGCACTCTTTTTGGCCCTCTCCCTCCATTCCATCTGAAATGATTCAAGAGGTGAAACAAAATGTTCAAGAAACCTTCGAAATTCTTCATGACAATCTACCCGAATGGCCATAACATATCGAAAACGCTTTGAAATCAAATTGATAGGATATGTACTAGAACAAGAACATTATACGGATACAAATTAAACAAGTCGTTGAGAGGAACTTGGAACCTCCCCCCTAGAGTCTCTTGAGCTCAAAGTGAAACCACTAAATTTTTGCCTATCTTCCATTCATATTTTATTTTATAGGAAAAAAACGGTTTCATTTATTAAAAAGAAATCCTTACATAGATTTATAACCAAACTATCTTCATCTCATCAAACCTCTCTTATTTATAACCAAACTATCTAAATAACTCTTTAACTAATCGCTCGCATGCCCCCGTAATATTCCTAATACCTGTTAATCCTATCATAAAGTTAAAAAGAAGGAAACGGAAAAGAAGAAATAGATTAGGTGGGTTAAGAACCCTAATTTCAAAAGGGTACGGGCTGATTTGAGAATGACTTGGGACCATGGTGGTGGGTTTAATTTAGAAAACAGGGCAGCTCGTTGAAAGTTTTAACAAACCTATGGGCTCATTGTTTCTTTTCTGCAAAACTTTTGGCTTCTTGGTGTTCTCTATTAAAGAATTTGTAGACTTCAAGTTAGAACATTTTTCTGAGTTGGAATGAATTTGTTTTTCCTGAATCCTGGTTAACTGCTTTAATTATAGTTTTTCATTATTGTAATTTTATTTGCTTCTTTCACTTCCTTGAGAAGCTTGTTTCCTAAAGCAAGAAAGCTGGTTTCCTTGAGCATCAGATTCTTTTCATAAATATCAATGAAAGATATCTTTTCTTGTAAAAGAAGTAATTAAATAAAATAAGAGCAAATGTTTTTGAAAAAACTATATCAGATATGTTTTTTAAGAACTACATCAGATATGCTACACAAAACATTATGCTTATAAAATGAGAAAGGTTATGATTCACAATTCGACATCCTTGCTATTATAACACGTTCCACAAAAAAATGTTCCTTTTAAGAAACCTTTTTTCCAACTCTTCAGCAATATTACTGAAATAGATGAAAGCTAATGGGTTTCAAGAAAAGAAAACAGAGATTGCAAATTAAAAAATAAAAGGTCCTATACAGGTTCCAGTTTCACTAGTAGAATTCCTCCAAAGTATATAAAGTCTTACATGATGTCATCTGAACATTATCATCGATTGTAGGTTCATTGATGCCTCCTTCATCAAACAGGTCTACCCTCTTATTAGCAGGTGTATTCGTATACCTGTGTTCCAGCTATAAAACATTAGGAACTCAAACTTCATTCTCAAATGCTTCGCTCACTGAACATGTTAGACCATGCGAATCAAGTTAAATCTCCAGAAAAGAGTTTAATAACAGAGAAAGATACTTATTATCTATAAATCAAGGAATTCCAGTGGGCAATTGCTAATTGGATATACTATACAAAGGCAAGGTATGCATTTCTCATTGAAATGGAATATACATGACCACAATTATCATGGAGTAGCCCACTGGTTAAGAATGAGTAACCAGTGTTTTAAAAAGCCCAAGGTGCACTAAGACGAAATGGTCCTCTGAGGCCTGAGGCGCAAGGAGCACATTAAGGCGCGGGATTTTTTACTTAAGGCACACTATATAAAAAGACATTAAAAAAAAAAAAAAATATATATATATATAGGAATATATGCACAATCAAAACACTTTTCATGAAGAAAAATAAAGTTAACCAAGAATACTATACAAAACATGCATAAGATGCAAATATTAACCTTCATTTCATGGGAAGAAATGAAGTTTAATTGAAGAAAATATATAAATCATATAATAAACTCAACTATAAACCTTCATTTCATAGAAAGAAATGAAGTTTTAATAAAAAATGAATAAGGAAAATAGTAAAAAATATATATATATATACTAAAGCCCCTGAGGCGCGTGCCTAGGCGCGCCTCAAGGCTTCAAGCTAGGCGCCTTGCGTGTGGGTGACCCTTTCAAAACATTGTGAGTAACTAAGAGGTGATACGTTCAATCCATGATGGCCACCTTCCGAGGAAATAATTTTCTACATGCTTCCTTGCCATCCAAATGTTGTAGGGCAAGATGGCATATCTCGTGAGAATAGTCGATATGCACGTAAGCTAGCCCGACAACTTACAGATTTAAAAAGAATAAACATGCCTGCCAAACCTAAAACCTAACAAACGTAAGAATGGAATGTCCAAGCGTATTCATATGTTCATACCCTTATATAACAAATTGCAAAAAAAAAAGTTAAACACCGTGTGTGAAGTGGTCAACAAGAAGACCTTGAAGAACCAAGAGATGATGGGTTCAATCCAGGGTAAACACACTATTTCAAAGGCACAAGGAGCAGCTTGAGGAGCAAGGAACATAAAAGCGCAAGCTTTAGCTTTGTTTTCTAAGGCACACCATGAAATAAGAATATTAAAATATATAAATATATATACACGCACATGTATACATACACAAAACATATATTAATCTCTTTCAATATATAACTTTTTACAGTCCCCTCATAAAAAACATGAAACATTAAATATTAAACTAAAATAAAAATGTAAAGTTCTAAAGATCAAACTTAGTGTCGCGTACTCGCAAAATTTATACTCATAATCATCCACCCCTTCATTAGCGATAATTAGAGATAATTGTGAGAATATAGAAGTGGATTGGCGATTAAGTTTGACAATGAGGTTTTACCGTTTTAATTGTTTATATTTTTTGTTGAATTATGTTGAACTACCAATCAACCTAAAATCTTAAACTGGTAGGTTAAGGTAAATTTAATTATATCAATTAACACCCTCTCACTTGTGAGACTTAGAAATTTGATAAATGCCCTAAAAGCGGAATTAATTTAAATGGGGAGGAAAACAACACGGCAGGGATTCGAACTCTGTTGGAATTCTAACTATTAAGGAATGTATGCATTAATAGTATAATAGAATATTTGGTAGAATATTACTCTTGATTGTATTCCGTAATTGTAATGTTTCCATATATGTAAGAGGTCTTTCTCCTATATAAGAAGTCTGGAATGCACATATTGAATATAGCAATATACATTATTTGCTCTCAAAACTAGATGGTATCAGAGCAGGAGATCTTCAGTTCGAATCTTTGCCATGTCGTTTTCCTCCGCATTTAAAATTAATTCCACTTGTAGGGCATTTATCAAATTTCTAAAACTCACAAGTGAGGCAGTGCTAGTGATATAATTAAATTTACCCCAACCTACCAGTTTAAGCTTTTAGGTTGCTAGGTAGTTTACATAATTCAACATTTTTTTATAAAACTTTTAAGAAATTGTTGATTGAATTTGAAATTTAAAAACAAATAGAGAAAAATGTTAATGTTTCACTTAGATTTTAAATAAATAAGTAATCCCTTCAAGTGTGTGACTTGAGCACCTAAGAGCATCATGAAAGGTGCACACCTCTCCTGGGGTTTTCTTATCCGCGCCTTACCTTTTTCAGCTTTTTAAAACACTGACCTACCTAAGAATTGATTTCTTACCGACTTTCTTGACAATCAAATATAGTAGGGTTAGGCAAGTGTCTTGTGAGATTAATCCATGTGCGTTTAAGCTTGGCCAGACACTCCCAAAAAATGGAGTTGTGTTTTAAATTTAAATAGAAGGGCTTCCATACACTCAAGCTCTCATCTTTTTAACAAGAAACAAACTTTTAGTTGATAAATTAAAAGATAAAAAATGTTTTAGGATACAAGCTCTTTATTAAAAAAAAAAAAAAAAAAAAGGATGCAAGCTCTAAAAGAGAATAAAAAGAAAACCAAACAAAAGTTGAAAAAAACTTCCATTTTCACACGACAAGAATACATTTTACAATCTTTGTATCTATGTTCAGTAGGTCATCCAAGTCATATCACTCTCTTTGAGCTATTTATGGTTATGCTTTGATGCTTGTTTAAATGTTTTCCCAAATTTTCAATTGTATCTAAGCTTATAGTTTCTAAAATTCAATGCAGGTTAACAAAATACTTACTTGGCACTCTATTAGATACAATTCAGATGAAGTGGCTTAATCTATTAGCTCAATGAACAAATGACCAATGAAAATTCACATACAATTAAGGCTGAAATGCGTTTGAAAAGATAGTCGAATCATGCAGTTTATAAAAGCAATATAATCATCAATCTATCTTCCTTCATCAAAATTTGTAACCCACGAAACAGTCTACCCAGTTACATTGGATGTGATTTGACAGACAACTAAATGTTATAATACATCGTTTCTTTAATTTTTTTTAAAAAAAACAAATTTTCAAAGAAAGTAAAGAATAAAGAAGAAGCAAATAAGGGAGCCAAACCAACACCTGAAAACCAAATACGTTTAAGAAATGCTCTAATCCAAAATAATAAGAACAAGGGGCATAGTTAACTTTATCTACTGTATTGAAAGGTCACATCAGCGTTCCACCATTCCAAAGATGAAGGAAAGGACAGCCAACCAAAGAAGTGGCTTAAAGGCATAAATGTGTACCCATGAAATGAAGACAATGGCATCAAACAAGAACAATAGCTCAACAGCATAAGTGTATAAGTGTGCTCATGAACTAAGAGGTCATGAATTCGAATCTCCTAACTCCAATGGTTGTTAACTAGAAAAAAAAAAAAAAAAAAAAAAAAAAAAAAAAAAAAAAAAGGCAAAAAAGAACAATTTTTACAATTTAACCGATTTTGTTAAAACAGAGGTCCACTAACCAGTAATTATAACCTAGCAAAATAATGTGCAAACAGAACGTTTATTCTTAAACCCCATAAGTCCATTCGAACAATGAAACAGTTTTTTGTGAGTATTAACATAACAGGATGAAAAATGTCTACTAATTCACAAAACCCACTTCAATCAAAGGCTTGAAGAATCTCCAAACATAAAAATTAAGAATTACATGAGACAACATACAATCAATCGACATTCGAAGCGTTTGACAGACATAAATTCATACATACCGATACAACAAGACAACATTAACAGAAAAAACAATAAACAAAAATAGAGAGAACGTGGTCAAGAAACATACGGAAGGGCACGATAACTGTCGCGAATTTCACCATGGATCTGATCTAACCGAGGGCTCCGCTGCACACTGCTGGCCATTTAGCCGGAATAGTGGGTGTGAGAAATTTATTGCATTGATGTAATCAATTGGTTCTGACAAAGTTGAAGTGAGGGCTTGAAAGAGGAAGAAGGCAAAACGCAAGGAAGAACGAAAACGAGGAAAGGCTGAGACTTAAAAAAGGGGGAAAATGCAAAAGAGAGGAGAAGATCAAATTATTTAGAGGATCAAATTGGGAGGAAGGACAATGGAGGTAAGTTTCTGAAGGGCGGTTTTTTTGTGTGTGCGGTTAAGATGCCTCAAACGGCTGAGATCTTTTCGCATTATTATTAACGCAATATAGTTATAAAGTCAAATTATAAAATAATTATAAATATAGTTATTTTTTAAAATTTAATAATTGAATTAATGAGTACTATCACATATTTGCTTATAATACAATATTTATCTAATTAGTGATTATATAGATAAATATTTTAAATTTTGACTATACTTATAATTTTTGTGTGATAATAGCACATTTATCACCATTTTTCTAATTATATATGTCCTGATTAGGTTAGGAAAAAAAGTTATGTTAGGAAATCTCTTCCATTATCTTCACATCTCTTCTCACCGTGGTAAGCATGTCCTATGTATTGTTTTTTAGTTCAAAACACTGATTTTATTCAATAATTTACTAAAAATACTTATGTCATGTCTGGCTACTGAAAAGAAAGTGAAGAAAAGTAAGAAGAGTAAAAGTAAATTAATGAATGATGCAATGCAACCCGGTGGGTCAAATGGTGGGAAGTGATTTCTTCTCTTCTCATCCTCTCCTCCACCTCAAACATGCCCTTAACCATTTACTAAATATCTAATTTATTAAATATTTTCATTAAATATTTATAATATTATTTTTAGTTTGGATTGAATTTGGTTAAACGCAACCAATAATTGGCAAATTCAACCTCCGACCAAACCCAAAACAAAAAAAAGTTATAAAATTATAACCGACTCAACTCAAACAAAATTATAACTTAATTCAACCTATACCATTTGTAACATAGTCTAGGTTGTTTTTGTTTGTCAGTTTTGTTATATACTAAACTATTTGTGTTATATGTATTTCCTTTTTTGAACTAACAAAAATCAAAAGCATCTAAAGACATTTAAAAATACTTTATTTACTTCAACAATGTTTGGGGTAAGAAGTTTCAAAGGAATGTCCTATTAATGTTGTACAATATGCCACTAGAGTTATGCGTGATGCAAATATCTAATTTTAAATTTAAAATCAATACTCGTATACTAAAAAAATTATTAAAATATTATTTTGATTCATTTACACCAAATTTTGTTCCACATCTATTCTAAAATTTCTAAAGGGTTTTTTATAAAACTAAGACACTTAAAACGTTTTTTTGCAAGAAAAATCTGGTGAGATTCGAGAACGTGTGGGCAAAATTTAATGATTGCAGGAAAATTGTTCGGGAATGCTGGTCTGAGAGGAGGATGGATGGTAGTTCTTCTGATTCTGTTTCTCAGAAAATAACGGGGAGTCTTAAGGCCCTGGACAGATGGCACAAAAGTAGACTAGGGGGTTCGATTCGAGAAGCAAGTGCTAGGAAAGAGAAGGCTCTTGCTGTCCTTAACGCCTCGGGGAATCCTTATAGCTGTGAGGAGCGGAATTTGGAGAACCAAATTGATGAGCTCTTGGACATTGAAGAAATCTACTGGAAGCAGAGATCGAGGGTCGACTGGTAGGGATTTTGAGAATTATGAATGAGGAGGGTGATTGGGTTGAGGAGGATAGAGAAATTAGCAAGGTGGTTGTGAACTGTTTTTCTAATTTGTTCAAGGTAGGGTCGGTCTCTGATAAGGGCATGGAAGATGCGTTGTTGGGAATTAATAAGACTATCATATAGAAGGATAATGTGCAAATCAATATGCCTTTTATTAAGGATGAGGTGTCAGAGGCGTTGAAAAGTATGAATGCTGATAAGGCTCCAGGTCCTGATGGTGCTAATGCTTTTTTCTTTAAAAAGTTTTGGGAGATCGTGGGTGAAGAGTTGGAGAGAGCTTGCTTGGGAGTTTTGAATGAGGATGTTGAGTTGTATAAGCTTAATTCAACGCTAATTGCGCTTATTTCAAAAATTCATAGTCCTGTCAAGATGGAAGATTTCAGACCCATTAGTCTTTGCAACACCATTTACAAAATTATTGCTAAGATGTTGGCTAATAGGCTAAAGCCGCTGCTTGATAAGTTGATTTCGCCTAACCAGTCAGTGTTTGTTCCTAGAAGATCTATTTCTGATAATGTGATGATCGGGTTCGAATGTATCCATGCTATAAATCAGAAAAGGAAAGGTAAGGATGGCTGGGTTGCGTTTAGGTTGGACATGAGTAATGCTTATGACAGGGTGAACTGGAATTTCGTTCTTAATCTGATGAGATTGATGGGGGTTTAGTGAGCATTGGATTAAAAAGATTAAGGCTTGCATTTCTTCTGTCCATTACGAGGTTTTGATTAATGGGTCCCCGCAGTCGTTCACGCCTGGCAGAGGTTTGAGACAGGGAGACCCACTTTCCCCTTACCTTTTTCTGATGTGTGCGGAAGGTTTCTCGTCCATGTTAAGGAGGGGGAGGGGAGTCAATGAACAAGTTCCACGGTTTGAAAATTAATAATTTTTGCCCTTCTATTTCCCATCTTTTCTTTGCCGATGATAGTTTATTGTTTTTCAGGGCTTCGGAGAGCGATGGCCAAGCCATCAAAAATATTATCAAGGTGTATGGTGCAGCGTCTGGCCAAGTAGTTAATTTCAATAAATTCGCTGTTATGTTTAGTAAAAACACTTCAGGTGATAGCATAAATGTTTTGTGCAAAATTCTCGAGGTCAAGGAGGTTAGTAATTTTGGAAGCTATCTTGGAATGCCTTCTCAATCAGGGCGAAACAAAAAAGCTGTTTTCCAGAAAATGTTGGGTCGTGTTAGGAATTGTTTGCAAGGCTGGAAGGGTAAAATTCTCTCTAAAGGAGGCAAGGATGTTCTTATTAAGGTTGTTGCCCAAGCAATCCATACATATACGATGAGCTGCTTTAAAATCCCCAAAGGATTTTGTGAGGAGTTCGATAAAGCTTGTGCGAACTTTTGGTGGGGGAGTGTTGACGGGAGGAGTAAGGCTCATTTGAGGAGCTTGAAAAAGCTGTGTTTGAGCAAAGAAAGATGAGGGTTGGCTTTCGGAGTTTGGTTCATTTCAACCAAGCTTTGTTGGCTAACAAAGCTTGAAAATCTTGCCTGAGCCAGATAGTTTATTGGCTAAGGTGCTGAAGGGTCGCTACTTTAGGGAGGGTGATTTTTTGGGCGCTCAGCTTGGAAGATCTCTTTCCCTCACGTGGCGAAGCATTCTCTGAGGTCGGGATCTATTCCAGAGGGGCTATCGGTGGAAGGTGGGAAACGGTAACTCTATTGTTATTGGGAGAGACTCGTGGCTCGGTAGGGATAATCCTTATGTTTTTAGTGCGCCTTCCCGTGGAAAGAGATGAAAGTGGCCAATTTAATCAATGGCAAGAGAGGGTGGGACCCTAGAAAAATTGCTAATATCTTTTAGTAGAGGAGGGTGGAATCATTTTGGGAATCCCGTTGGGAGAAAGGTCGCAGAACGACTCTATTATTTGGAACCTTAGTTATAACGGTCACTTTTATGTTAAAAGTGCTGATCATTTGGCTGTGAATTTGTCTGATGCAGTTTTGCCTTCCCCTTCTGATCCATCGCGTAAGGCTTCTCTCTGGAAGTCCTTCTGAAAGATTGATGTTGTTTCTAAAGTCAAAATTGGGCACGTATAATTTATTGAATAATGTTGTCCCTACCAAGGAGAATATTCTAAATAGAGAGGTGGATACTATTGGCTCTTGTGTGTTGTGTGGTAAAAATCTTGAATCCAACATGCATATAATTAAAGAGTGCAAGGTGGCTATAAAGGTTTGGATTGATGTTTTTCCTTATTTTACGCTCTTTTTTCAGGTGTGCGGATTCGGGAGAATGCTTTTGGGAGGGAATTATTTCAAGGGTTCCGAACCACGATCTTTCTAAAGTCTTGATTGTGCTTTGGCAACTTTGGAACCATCACAATTCTATTTTGCATTCTCATTCTGATGCTAATATTGGGAATTTATCTTCTTTAATCATTAATGTATGTAATCTTTACTATGGTAAGGGGGTCTTTGGTGCAGATGGAATGTCAGCGGCCGATGAGGTGGGAGCTTCCCCTGTGGTGTGAATTCCTCCTCCGAAGGGAATGTGGAAGCTGAACGTGGATGGCTCGTGGGATGCTCGTACAAGGCTAGGTGGTCTTGGGTGGATTTTTCGTGATGAGTATGGTTATCCTCGGTTGATTGGAGCTCGCTAGGTCGTTAAGGCTTCATCGGCAATCTTGATGGAAGGTTTGGCTTTGAAGGAAGGAATGAAGCATATCTTGGATGCTTTGCAATGGTCCTCTTCATATGGTCTGGGTGGAATCTGATTCTGGTAATCTTATGAACATTATCCACGAAATTTCCCAAAATGTATCTGAGCTAACAATATTGTTGAAGATATTTCTTTTTGTAAGCGTGATTGTAACCGTGTAGCGCATTTGATGGCCAACCCGAAAGTAGTGGCTAACTCTTTATCTTTGTGCTTGGGTGGACTTTTTTTGGATTGCGACCAAGGCAGTGTGGTGTGGGGGGAGCATCTCCCAAAGGAGGTGTTTGCCTCGTTGTTGTTTGAACTTCCTGACTCCTATTTTTGTTCTTAATGAAATGGTTCTTCTCAAAAAAAAAAAAAAACACTTACTGTAAGGTTCCAAGATTTTTTATTAGAGTTTAGATAATTAGGATATGGATTAATAAATAAACTGTTATATTAGTTTAGGTATTTTGGATTATCTCTTAACTTGTTTCTTAATTTAAGGAAACTCAAATAATATCATGAAAATTCAAGATTTCATCCTTCTTTGACAAAATAATTATAAATAAAAAAAGATTTTTCATTTTTTCCAAAAAAACAAATTTTGTAACAACGGAATTTTTTTTTTATTAATTATATTTTTAAGAAATTATTTTAGAATAAGATTTTATATTTTTAAAATAGAACAAAACACTGATTTTTTTTTACCTTTTAAATGAAAAAAAAAAATTAAAAAAATAGATATAATATTTTAAGAATTTGAGTTAGGATTTTTATATAAAAGGGATATGGTAAGTCCTAACCTTTAAATTTGGGTTTGAATATTAGTGTTTTTGATACAATTATGATGAAGATTATTTAAAAAAAATTGTTTACCAAAAAGTTGTAGGTTTGATTTGATTAATTTTTATCATATGGTTTTATATTTAAATTTAAGATTTGATTATGGAAAGTTTTCCAGCATGTATTTTTATTAAAAAAAAATATTATCAAATAGTTGTTACCTTTTGGGTGATTTGAAACTTTGAATTTATATTTGATAAAGTATTATTTTTAAAGATTTTTACAACAATTTTATGGTACTTTTAAATTTGATTTTTGTGTAAAAAAAAAAGGGACAAATCTTGATTATTTTAGTAGGAAAAATTAGAAAAGTTTAATTTAATAAGTTTTTTTTTTTTTAGTTTCTTTACTAGTAATTTATGATAGTTTTGAAGTTATAAAAATTATATTTATGAAAGTTTAATTAATAATTGAATTTGGATTGGAAAGTATGAGTGATTTTGGTTCGGTTTTTTGTCGGTTTTGTGTCAAACCTGATTTGGTCTAAACCGATGTCCAATAAAGGACAAAATCATTGATTTGATTTTTAATTGGTTTGGTTTGGTTTTTGTTCGATTTTCGATTTTGATTTCAATAAAAAATTTAGTGTATTTTTCAAAATTTTTGTCATATTCTCAATTTGATTTTAAATTTTATTCTAAAGAAATCATATTACTAACAAAAAAACAATATTTTTCGTAAGAATCACAATATTTACAATGTTTTTACTTCATATTTCATATTTAAATTGGTTCTTCAATCAAATTTATATACCGTCATTTTTTTTCTTAGTATTTATATATTTGGTTCGGTTCAGTTTTTTATTGGTTCTTCCATTAAAAACCAAAATCAAACTCATATATTTCGATTTTCCAAAATATCAAATCGAATGTTTCAATATTGTTCTAAAAAATCAAATCAAACTGAATCATTGGATCGGTTTGGTTGGGTTTGGTTTTGTCGGTTTTCGATTTTGCCTTTCACCCTATCGAAAAGTAATGATTTTTATCAATTTTAATATGATTCGAATGGGATTTGAAAGTGTTTCAAACTTTTTTTTATGTTGTTTTTGTCCAAGAACCTTTTTTTCTAAAAAATATACTATGTATAAGTTGTTTTGAATAAGAAAATTGGATAGATAAGTATGTTAATCTTATACATCAGTTTTAAACCATTAAAGATAGATTATGTTTAGGTTTCTAAATGATTAAGCTTAGTGGAAGAAGTTGGAATTGTGAGATTGGAGATTCAGAATTATAAGATTATCAATTGAGATAAGTGATTTCCACATCCTATTCAAAATAAAAGAAATTTGTATCATACATTATATTATGATTATTGTAATTGAAAAAACATCTGAAAGCATGTTTTTGTATGAGTTGAAATTAACTAACATTTTGACTAACAATTCACAATGACAGTTAACTTGGATTCGTAGGAAGGGCAATCTGTATGTTAAGTGAGTGATGGTTGGGATAATAAAATGGTGGCTGAGTTCATTGGGAATGATCACGTGTGGAATGAAGATTTAGTTAATTCTATTTTCGGTGCCGGTCACGCTTATGTGATTATTAACATCCCGTTGAGAGGGGTATGGGTGGAAGGTGAGATCTTATAGAGCCATAGTGCTAATGGATACTTTTCGGTTAGGAGTGCTTATTATATGGGTATTAGGTTGAGGAATAGCCAGAAGCCATCTTCCTCTGATCCTTCTGCTAATTCTGCCTTATGGAAGGGGTTTTGGAGCACCAAGATTTCCCCTAAGGTTAAGATTGGGGCGTGGAGTATTATTGGCAATGCAATTCCATCTCATAGCAATATCTATAGTAAAGGGATTGATACAAATGTGGTGTGCCCCTTCTGTGGTAAGGGTAGAGAGTCAAACTTGCATTTTTTTTTTTTTAATATTGTAAATTTACTATGTATGCTTGGAAATATATTTTCTCTCGGTTCATAAATTATTCTAAGTCTCTTAAGGCAGTTGACTCGGGACTGAATTTCCTGAATAAGCTCTTCTCATGCATTGTGAAGAATAAGCGGGAAAAATCTATTATTGTGATGGGGAGCCTATGAAACTTCATAAACCTTTTATTAAATAATTGTATTAGTTTGGAGGTTCAAAGCCTTCTGAGTTTGATTGATAAGAATATTAATGTTCATTGTTTGTTTGATATCTGAAGATTAAAGCGATGTAGCTCCTCCTACTCTTAGGAGCGGGGATGCTAAGTGGGTTGCCCTTCCTTTTGGGTGCTGGAAGCTGAATGCTGACTCAGCTCTCTCTCCTTTTTAGGAACGAGGTATCGGTTGGATTGTTTGTGATTGGTGCAACATCTCAAAGATGATTGGTTGGAAATCAGGGTTTAAGAATTCATTCTATTAAATTCCTTGAGGGAATGACGATTAGGCAAGGGCTGAAAGCTATCATTGGCTCTTCAATTTTTTCGATTCCTCTTATCCATGTTGAACATGACTATAATATTGTTATCCAGGCTATTTAGGTGGTTCATCGGACCTAACTGAATTAAATAATATTATTGCGGATATCAAGAGTTAGACTTCTAGGTTAAGGCATGTTAGGTTCTCTCTTGTTGGTACAATTTGTAGTAGGGTGACTGATCTATTAGCCAAGCAACCGTCTCACTTTTCTTGTTGTTCTGTTCTTAATTCCTCTTTTGTGGAGGAATGTGTTTCTTTTTGGAGGGGAATCTCCTCCCGGACATTGGCTCCCTTGTGAAGGCTGATTAATTGAATTTGTTGGCTCGAGAACGATTTTTTCTTGTTAAAAAAAAAATTGACCGACATTGTTTTGTGTGTTTTAAATTGTTTTGCCAAATAATGTATATGCTTATTGTATTGAATCGTTTGAAAAGTACAATCATTAAGAGCAATAACTTAATGACATTAGTGTCTGATGACCAAGAGGTCATAGGTTCTAGTCTCCACTCCCAATATTGTAACCTAAACGAAAATGGTTTGAAAAGTATATGAAAATCATATATTGTTTCTCTAGGGGAGGAGATTTTCGAAAATTCATATTATTTTATTTATTTTTAATTGATATTTGTCCAATAAATTAATTATCTACTTTAATAATTATCCAATAACTATTCACTGAGTTTAAAAAATTAAACTTTTATGCTCCAATTAGTGATGTCCCACATAATTAATCAATGATTTTGAACTCTTCAAATTCACTCTCTCATAAAAATTGTGTGCTAGCAGATATACGCAAGCTTGAGAACTGATGGACATATAGGTTGAAAACTGCAACGACCCGGAAGTGAATGCTTATTAGTTAACGCTAGACTTATTTCACACTAAAGGCTTGTACTGAACTCGTTCACACTATATGACACATTATGTCCACGAATATAATCGGTCACGTGACATGTGTTCCTTCACGAGGTTGTTCGTAATCTACAGCTGGGACAAGAGATCTGTTCTACTCTATGGTTACATATTTTTTCAAGCGTCACTAATTCCTTTAATTAACAAGTTGTTTATAGTCCCACAATAAACCAATGTGTTTTTGAACTAATGAGAGGCAGATGCCCTTTGTTCAAGCCCCAAAATCAATTCTTAAGAGAACAAATCAACTTATTCTTCAATATTTAGGAAGGTGTGACTTCCTTCTTGTGACTCTGTAGTTCCCATCCATTCACTAGGGTCATCCCAACATGGAAGGCTTATTGACCCAGCGTTGTTTAGCTGGTCTCACTCATGCACATCAAAAATGCTTTTCATAAAGCAATAGTTCATAACCAACTCAGAATTCAAATCAGGTTAGCATACGATCATTCTTAATGAAGTAGTTGATGCGATTTTATGACGAAATTACTAGACCGATCACAAAACTTCTGGTCCCGTCTTATGAAAAAACTCATTTCCATAAGTATCGCACTCACATATCTCCACGTGAATAACTAAAACCAGGTCGTTTGCAACATTTGTAAAGTGAACCTTATCAACAGTGTCACTAGCACTTAGGCACCCTACATTAGTCCATACTGCATACGTTTTAAGTCATTAACTTGAAATTAGATTCACTTGTATGTCCCACATACTTATCTAATTGTTCATCCAAATAACGATGGACATATTGTCATTAATACAGTATACTTAATGACATTTGTATATTAGATGCACAATTAATACATTCCATATACAATTATTTTTATTATTACTTGTTTACGCAGTCTCCATTTAAAGTGAGGACGACTTATGGAAAATATGGGTGGTTAAAGGAATCATATTTTAGAAATTTTTTTAATCGCGAAAAGAGTAGTAGGTCAACTGCATCAGCCGAATGATGATCATTAAGTCACATGTTCAAATCTCTTATCCCACCCAATGATTGTAATTTCAAAAAAAAAAAAAAAAAAAAAACTTTTTTTAACAAAGATAAAAAGGTTAACCATGTTATAAAACAAAGAAAAACCAAGTAATCTCTCTAACAAATTTTATTAAAGCAATCGAGAGTAAAACCAAGTAAATGAGCCAGTTTCAATTTATAGAATAATGACAGTAAAATAATATATAACAACCATACATAGTTATTATTATTCCCTTCATAAAAATAACCCAAAGTAATAAACCCAATAGTTTTGAAATTGGCTACTTTTATATAGGGGTGTTCTTAGGCTAACCAAAAATGCACCAAACCACTTTTATTTTAGGTTACAATATCGAAAGTGGAGAATCAAACTACAGATCAAATAGATGCTAATCATTAATAATATCTACCATGTTCTTAATTATGTTAAGTCTTCACATAAATTAAAGATCAAATAATCACCTCAAAGTTACCGATCTTACTTAAATAAGCACAAATATGACCCATCAAACACTCTAAACTTTGAGATAATCCAAAATAATTAGCATTTTAGTAAAAAATCGAGTCATCTCCGAGCTATATTATCGGCAAGATTCATCTTTTGTACATCTCCAAATTTGTTCTTAAATAAAGTTACAATTTGTTTGATTAGAATATTAAATTAAATGTTAAGATATCATTTTAATTCAACAAACTTTAAATTTGTTTTACCCATTTTTAAACATTTAAATTTATCTAATTTTAGTTTATTTTTAAAATAAAATAAATTAGATATTTATTAAAATATTTTTGTTTATTTTTCTATAATATCTTTCTCCCAACGTTTTAAAATATTAACATATTTTCTCCACTTGTAATAAAATTTTAACATTGTTTAATTAATTTAAATAAACAATTTCAATTTTGGACTAAAATTGTTTCTAAAAATATTAAACCGAAAGTCAAACAAATTTAAAAATTTAATAAAATTGATTGGTCCCCTCCCTAAATTTGTTATATATATATTTATATGGGTAGTTTATATCCATAGTAGGTAGAGAATAATTTTTACATTTGTGCCAAAAAACCAATTTTATTGCTAGCATATTCAATATGCAATTTTCAGCATTTAATAGTACATAAAATTTTACATAAATACCCTTGAGTTTATTTTCAATTCCCTATCATTAAAGACATTTTAAAAACCAAAAAAATACTTTCCATAAAATGGTAGAAACTACCATCCACATAGCACATCTCGCACGATTTTTCCTCTTCACGCGTCGCAAAGTATTTAATTCAGCTGATTCTATACAGCGAGAAAATCAAAAGCAGCCGACAAAAATTCCGACAATTTTTCCCCAACGTTTCATCTTCTTCCGTAGATTCTATCGGCGATTTTCAGTTGCTCTCGGGAGGAAAACTATATTTTTCTACTCATATAAAAGTATTTTTTGGTTTCAACTGGAAATAGGGCACCGGCGAGTTTTGTTCGATTTATACGGGAAATAAGGTTTCGTTGTTGAATAGTGTAGAAGGTAAGTTATTTTGACCGAAATTGATTGTTGTCTTTGAGGAATAAAGCTATATTGTGAATGTATTTCCGATGTATCTATAAGGTATGTGTTGTGAAAGTGTATATTCGGCGTCTGAGCACACGAAAGCTAGGGTGTAGAGTAGATTACACGAAAGAAAAAAAAAAGTTATCATTATTGATCAGGTATAGTTTAATGCAACAGTAATGTAATATTATGGTATTATTAATTATAATGTCTTTCAAAGTAATCGCATAATTTTACTGTATTGATGAAACAGTATTAATTATGTAGTATTATGATATTATGAAAAAGACAAAAGAAACACCTAAAATTTAATGAATACTAGAAAGAAGACATACGTATAAATATGGTATTACTGCCAAAAAACCAACAGAACAAGATAACAAATAAATATTTTACTGAATATTCATTCATGACGAACAAAAAAAAAACGCAGACGGTTCAGATAACGAAAATAAAAAAAGTAACGAAAACGATTCTCGTAATACAACATTTATTACTGTATAATAAAGGTATTATCAACTGAATTTTACACATTACCTATGAACGTCCACGAAACCAAAAAAAAAAAAATTCTGCAACATTTAGATAGCTAAACAAAAAAATCACATAAAAAATAAAGAAGATTGAGGGATTGATCTTGAAAAGTAAAAAATTAGGGATTGATCTTAAAAAGTAAAAAATTTCACATATATAAAGAAAAAATAAATGTAATAAAAACAACCTTCAATCTAAAAATAAAATAAAATAAGATTAGAAATTTGAAAATTATAAAATCAAAAAAATACGGTAATCAAGAGCAAAAGGGTGATTGAAATTAAATTCATTTATATATAAAAGTTTATTTCAATATCTTGCAATTATAATCAATTTAGGATGAAAATATAATAATTATTTCGTACTTGAATATCCATGCTAAATACCCTATTTATATTATATTTATTTATTTATTATAATTTTTTTTTTTTTAACGTATTGAAATAAATCTACAATTCACAGCAAGGAGCGGTTTGGCGGTTCTTCCTCATCTTGAATTGAAACAAAGATTTGGAAGACGGATGAGGTGCTGCTGGGCAGTGGGTTCGCCGATTCTTACCCACAATCGCAATCCCATTCTCCTTCCATCGCGCTTTCCATCTCCGAATGACCCTTCATCTTCCGCCAGTCGCAGATTCTCGGTAATTCCCATTCTTCTCTAATCTCTCTTCGTATTTATGGTTTAGTTTTGACGATGTTAACGAGATCGTTGCCTTGCTTCGATTCTTCAAAAGAATGTACAGGATTCCTGTTACGTCGCAGAGCCTAATTGCCCTAGCTTTAAATGGCGATTGCTCATTGCTTATGACGGTACTCGATATGCAGGTCTAAGTTTCTTTTTTGTCTCTCCGATTTTCTTGAACGATTTTGTATGCATTGTTCTAGGCTTAAGTATTTTTTTAAAAAAATTGTGTTCGATGTGTTATTCATACAAAATATTTACAAAGGTAGTGAAGTTTTAAAATATTTACATATATAATAATTAATATTGTATTATAAGAAAATTTGTGATAATACTTATTAATACAATGACTATATTTGTTAATTTTTTTGAAAGTGAATATATTTGTAATTGTTTTCTAATTTTGACTAGTTTTGGAAATTTTCTTTTTTTTTTTTTTATTCTTTAGGGTAACAGTAGTTCTAATTGGCTTAAGCTTTAGATTTTGTAACTAAGTGGTCAATAAGGGCTATAGGTACAAAAACGATGGTGGGTTAACCTAGTGGTTAATATAGAATTAAGAAAAATAAGAGGGTATTAGATAGTGTGGAACCAATTGGCCCACATATCTTAGCAAATATGTTGAGAATTTCGCACATTTCCAACTTGAGACAAGCTGAACATTTCCAACGAAGGGTATGAGTTTAAGGTGCGCATACCTCAAGTTTGCTAGGATACTTGTTTTCTTTCAACCAAATGTAGTAAAGTTTGATGGTTGAGCTCTGACATTACTCGAGGTGCGTGTTAGCTAGTGCAAACACTATTAACATAAAATCTATATCATACATATATGTCTTAAAAGATATATGTTCAATCGATAGTGACCCTACCTAAGATTTAAGAAAACTCCATATGAGACTCATATTCGTTTATTTCAAGTGTTATGGTTATGGTAGTATACTTCACACAACCTAAAGTTTAAGTTGATAGGTTGAAGTAAATTTTATTTCATTATATCAATCAACATTCTCTGGATTCCTCTTGTGCGCTTGAAAATTATGCCCAAGCCCCACAAGTGAAAATCAATGTCAATTGAGGAGAAAACAATTTCACATGGATTTGAACACAATACCTCATACTTTGATCCCATGTTGAATCATGCTAAATAATCTATATGTCCAAAAGTATCAACTAATAGGTTGAGGTAAATTTAAATTTAATTATGTCAACGAACAATAAATATGATTCGAAATTTTCCCATTGTGTTTATCTTTTAGCTAGCTCAAGTTATCATAAAGAGACATGATTCGGGTCAGGTAACTGTGAGTTGAGTTAGAGAAGTTGTTTGGGTAAGGGTACTGATATCCTTATTCCAACAATATATTCTCAAAACGAATGTCAATTACAAGAATAATAATAAAGCTAAAAATATGAATAGATATTTCAATATCCAGCAGTAAACTTCATAAGCATAACCAAAATAGAAATTACAATATGAAAAGGAAAACGATAATGACGATAAGAACGAGCTAACCGGTGAGTTCGAGAGCACCAGAACGTCTCCTCCAAGTCCTACTACTTAGTCCAAAATAAAAATCCCCCATTCTCTTTTGCCTCTCCTAGCTTATTTTATAGCCACAAGAGGTCAATTACCACTCTCCATTTAACAACCTCCTCTGGAACTTCTCAATTTGCCCTTTCTAGAATGTTAAATGAAATGGAGGTCCTTACAATTTGCTTCTATTAGATTACATTCACTGCAGTACTTCAATTTCGAGGCCCTTTTTGTCTTGTTTTGAATGCGTTGATATTGAATTAGGCTGGCAGTATCAGCAGTCACCACCTACTATCCAGTGCCTGATTGAAAAAGCCTTGACTCAAGCAACAAAGGTTGAGAGGAAGGATCTCTGCTTAGTTGGTGCGAGCAGAACGGATACAGGTGTTCACGCCTGGGGACAGGTCTGATGTGCTTTTATGGAGTTGTTGGGTTACACACATTGTTGGAAAACAATGCTTGCTGTTGCTTACAACAAGTTGAGGTTTCAGGTGGCACACTTCGTCACGCCATTTAACTTTGATAGCTTGGACAACATTCATGCTGCTCTGAATGGTCTTCTTCCTGCGGATATCAGAGTTCGGGAAATCAGCCCTGCTGTGACTGAGTTTCATGCTCGGTTTTCCACAATAAGCAAGGTTTATCACTACAAGATATATAATGGCACCATTTTGGATCCATTTCAGCGCTTCTACACTTACCAATGCCTTTATAAACTCAATTCTGCAGTCATGAGAGAAGCTGCAAATTATTTCATTGGAAGGCATGATTTTTCTGCTTTTGCGAATGCAGCGCATAATGATCGAGTGGGAAATCCGGTAAAGGCCATTTCCCGTTTTGATGTCATAGAAATGGTAAATGTTTAGGGTTTTCTCTCTAGTCAATGAATTTTTCTGTGATGTTTCTGCTTCTCACGATTCTAATGTGGATAAATATGTATCCTAATTCATTCTCTTTAGGTCATCTGTTAATCATTCGGTTTTCAGCTTTATAAAAAACTATTGAGGTTAAACGTCAAGCATACGTTGTTTCTTTGCTCAGGGTGCTGTAATTCAGCTAGAAGTTGAGGGTTCTGGATTCTTGTACAGACAAGTTCGGAATATGGTAATTATCTCTGTTACATTACACCCATTTTCTTAGTCCAAGTCCTTTTGTCTGAGTTTACTTCGTAAATTCTGGTCGCAACAATGACTTTTTTTTCTTTTTTTGATTATCGGGAAATTGGAGCTTTGTCTCACTACATACGATGACTTACTTTATTAGTAGAAACTAGAAATAACATTGCAATGGATGGCGTGGTGGTCGAAAGCTTGGATTTTGTAAGTGTGCTCTTCTCAAGGTCCCAAGTTCGAGACCCACATGTAACAGTCGACATCTCTCGTGTCTCCATTCCTTCTTTGTCTCCCGGTGCCTAGCCTAGAGACGGGTGTGATTACCCCGAATATAGTGGAGTGAAGTTCCGATTACCCGGTTTCCAAAAATTCCAGGCAGCGCAGATTTAATTTTGTTAAGTGGAATACCATCATGCAACTGCAAACATTTCTCCATTACTTTTGCAGGTTGGGTTGTTGATTCAAATTGGGAAGGAAGCAATTCCTCCTGATGTTGTTCCTCAGATTTTGGCTTCTCGAGATCGCAAGGAGCTTGCCAAGTACGCTCCCTTCATTCCCCCTCAGGGGCTGTGTCTTATGGCCATTAATTATAACGAGGAACATCTAAAGCTTCCGTCTGGTTCCCCTGAGACAAGTTTTGGTAGGCGTCATACTGTGAGCAAATGTAAGCTACCTTTTTATTGAATTCACGACAGTTGACAGGTCTGTTCTTACACTTTTGCCATGACCATGACCATAATTTCCTTTCTCCAGTATGAAATATTAGAGTAATAGTATGGTTTAGTAATTTTTTATTAGTTAGTTTGTATTAATATGTTAATTAGTATTTTGTTGTTTGTTTGTTCTGTTTTTTTGCTACTTTGCAAAAGTAGCCAGTTTTAGTATTATTGTATTCTTTGTAATTGAGACCAAGGTATTTTGGAGGGATTTATCTCAATTTTTTAGGGGTTTTTTTTTTGTTGATCTGGTTTGAATTAGATATCTGCTACATGGTCGCAATCAAGGTTGTTTACTATTGGAAGAAAATGCATATCGAAATCTAATTTTAATGTATCGTTTACCGTAACCTATCATGAAACTTAAGTTTTATGTTTAAAAGAATATTTAAATACAAATATAGTAGTCTAAAAATTAAACATAAATAACATCACAAATTGTACTTAGAAAACATGAACTTAATTTCAAAATACGTACAAATATAACATTAAAGATATTAAAAAAATTACATTAAGTCATTGCACTTGGTAAATATAGATGATTTGTTCTTTAAAAAAAAGAATTAAAGAAAAGAAGCGACACAAATTAATAGATATATTAAAGATTAACCTAAAAAATAAAAATAAATAAATAAATATATATATATATATATGTGTGTGTGTACATATATATATATGTGTGTGTATATATATATATATTAAAGATTGAGTATAATAAATGGAAACTTATATATATATATATAATAATAATTAATATTTTCACTATATTGTTTAATTGTTTTTTTAATAAATTTCTCAAAAAAAAATTGAACAAAAAGTATAAGACACTTTATTTTGATGATAAAATTAGTTGTTTTTCGAATTTTATATTAAAAAAATATTATTTGTAATAAATATATATTACTTTCCATCAAATAACTGAGTAATTATCGCAATTTTTCATCTTCCTCTTCTATTTTATTTAGAGGGTAAGAGGTAGAGTTGAACTCATTGTTTGTTTTTAGTACATCTCGATCTCTCCTCAACTTTTCGTCAAATTTTCTTAGACATTTCATCAAATCTCAAATCAAATTTTAAATCAAATTTCATCTAAAATATACTCTTCTCTCCTAATTACAAATTCAAAAAAAAATGTATGCAACTTTTATTTAAAATTCTAATCTCCAAACAAATACTTTTATATCTCCAAATCACTCAAATTCCTTTTCTTCCTCTCCCCTCATTAACCTAAAATCCAAACACCTTAAGAGAAGAAGAGGAGGAATAAGAGGAAATTGAGTGATTTGAGTATATGAAGTATTTATTTGAGACTTGATGTTTTAAATAGAAGAGGTTGATTTTTTTTTTTTTTTTTTTTGAAATTTATATTTAGAAGAGAAGATATTTATTTTAGATGAATTTTGATATAAAATTTGATTTGAATGTTGATGGAATGGCGGAGAGAAGTTGAGAAGTTATAAACAAATAAAAAGTTTAATTTCTCCCCCTTCTCTACTCCAAATCCAAACATCTCTTGATTAAGATTAAATTAAATATAATTGTTCTAAACAAAGTTTAATTTTTTTTATTCTCTTTTCTTCTTTTTGAAATCCTATTCGGTCTATTCTTCTTTCATGTGAAATATTGATATGTTATTTCATGAGACAATGTAAAGTTGATTGGGAGAGATACTGAGCCATCGACAGAAAATAATCTAAGTCTATCAAAAAAAAAAAAAAACACACATTTTGGATATTAACAATGTAGGGTGTTTGTTTACAAAATTGTGGAGCGGTTGTTTTGAATGGTTAGAATGAGAATCATAAATTTTAATTTTTGTAATAAAATAACTTTTTTGTTTGATGATTTTGGCAGAGATGATGCATTTTATAACTCATTTGGTTGATAGTTTTTTTAATGGGTTGCAAAAAATAACTCGTTTGGATTAAGTTAAAATGGGCCTGGACTTATCAATTATTTTGATTATTGAATTGATTTAAAATTAACTTGGGTTAATCAAACTAATCCAAAATTATTATAGTATTAATTTTTTTTATAATATAATATTATTTAATGTGTATATTTATTTATTATTATTTTTTAAACTTTTTACTCTTCAAAATTTTATAAAATAGTGTTTATATTATTTTTTTTGAAGGTATCTATCCTAATATAAAATGGAGTTGAGTCGCTAACAAAAAGTTATTATATTGATTTTTTATTATAAAAAATTTAGAAAAATAACCAATATATGTTCAAGAACAAAAACAACAATCCAATAAACTCAACCCAATATGAAAAATATAAGGATTTGATTTGATTGAATTGTTCAAGCACATAGTATTAGATGTGTTGGTGGTTTTATAAACCAGTAATTTTGGATTGGTCCAAAAAATCACTCTTAGGAGATGTCCATGTACACTCGAGATGTTTAGATATAGATTTTAAGAGAATTTAGAACGAGAGTTTATTTTGAGTATTTAAAATAATGATTGCAATCAAAATTTTGTTTGGATGCAATTTTTAAGAGTATTAAAATTAGTATTTAGAAACTCGATTTATTTTGTGATAAGCTCCAAGGTTGCTTGGTTTTACAAAGCTAGAGGTCCTTCTAGGATCCTTGTAAAATCTCACAAATATG
>JBBMEG010000004.1:11905631-11947245 GCA_037832605.1 Cyclanthera cordifolia
ATGTGAACGAAGAGGGCAGACGAAAATCCAATAGACCAAAGGCTAAAACCATGGAGTGGGGTCATCGACAACATAAGTGGAGGAAAGGCTCAAATTCCTACAACTTTTGGAATGAAAAAGAAACAAAGAACCAAAAGAGTATTCGACAATACCGTATATGGAAAATGAAGAAGGCCCGAAGACAACGAAAGAGAAAACGGCAACGTCAACTTGAACGAATGGAGGAAAATTTGCCAAAAAGAAGAAGTGACAATGGCGGTCGTGGGAAGTCAGTGGTGAAGAAGATGTTGCTTGCGTGGCGGGAGAGAAGTTATTTGCGAAAACATCGATGGAAGTTATGTGGGAGGAATCGTTCAGCTAGTCGTAGAATTAAAAGAAATAAAAATATAAAAAAAGTATTGCAAGCGACGGCTAAACCTAAAAAAATGAGAGGGAATGACTTTAAAAAGAGATGGGGCCTTGTTACATGTGGGATTCAATGGGCATCTCTTAATGGGCTGATTTTAATTGATGTGGATGAAGCCCATTTTTTGATTGGGCCGTCTGAGATAGGTGGGCTACTGCATTAGGGCTTCTCAATTGAGGGGCTTAGATTTTGGGCCTTTGGTTCTCATGGAACAAGGGCTGAGTTCTTATGGGACAAGGCCACCAACCACTGCTGTTCGGCCACGTCGCTCCAGCCATCACCACCGAAAAAAGAAAAAAAAAAAAAAACTCAAACTTTATGTTTCTATTTTTGTATACCCACCTTGAGGACAAGGTGCTTTAAAGGGGCCGGCATTGATAGGTTTGGGCATTATATGATTTATGAATAATTTAGGGGTATAAGAGAAATTAGTTAGAGAGTTTGTTAGGGTTTTCTATTATAAATAGGAGAAATTAGTTAGAGAGTTTGTTAGAGTTTTCTATTATAAATAGAGGGTGAAGTGAGTGGGAAAGGCATCCAAATATTGAGTGAAAATTTAGGGCTCTTAGAGAATGGTTCTCTAGAGATGGGAGCTCCCAAGTCCTATTAAAACTTGGTTATCTTTGTATTTTCTATTCATTTTATAATTCAATATAGTTTGGGTCTTATCAAAAACTAAATTGAAACTGAATAGTTCATGTCTCGTAGTTATTTATATAACATTTGTGCAGTGGCCTATATTTACTGTTATATCAAATCTTGGGGATTCGTTTTGTAAAGAACGGATTCCTGTGACATTTGTGTAGGATACCACATAGTTAAAAGAAAATGACAGTTTTTACTGTTAATACCACGACTTTGATTAAAGAAGAAATTGCAAATGTGCAATGTAACCACACTGAGCTAGCAAAATTCACTTGTTTAAATGCACTTTTTTTTTTGGAGTTTACACCAGTGGGGTGGGGAAGTTCGAACTCATGTTGACATTTGTTTAAATGCACTTGGCCCTGTGCTAATTGCCTCTATTGGTTTAAGTAGACTTGGTCGAGTAGTAATTGATATGTATCGTTGTTCAAAAGTTCTAGGTTTGAATCTTCCAATCTACAAATATTGTTCTTGTACTAAAAAAATGCTGTCTAAAGAAGAAAGTTCATCCACTGAGCTACAACTATATCATCATGGATGTATTTTTTTTCCCTGGTTATTATTGTCATTTGGTCTTTAGCCTAACAATAGTTGATATGCTTACTGTAGTCTGCAATCACTAGTTATGTTGAATGGTTGTTTCCCACGAGTTGCCATATCGGCATGTTTGGGGTGGTGGGAAAGGAAGGGAAGGGAAGGAAAGAGATTTCTTTCCACTGTTTGGTCCACCGGATTGTGTCACACCATTCACACCATTGACTAATTTACTCTTACTTTCATTTCTTTATCTCTTCTATTCCCTTTCTGCTGTAACCAAACATACCCTAATTGAGAAAAAAAATGTTACTCTTTTTACAATTTGTCTCATACTTATGGATTGTACATGTTGATGCAGTTTGATAAAGATGATAACTTGCAAGATCAAGAATTACATACAATACTATCTTATAGGGTTGATGTAAAGCCAAAACTTTTCTTGCCTGTTGGACTTGTTGAGGGTAGGCTTTGTGATGAGATAAAAGTGAACCTATTATGTATTCAAGCACAAGTACATAAAGCTTGTTCAACCACCTGCTAATACATTCTTTCTCATATTGGTATAATGTATTATGATTTGTTTTGTACTTAAATGATATCGATTTTTCTTCAATGTATTATAAAGCTGTTCCATGTTCAACTCGAGTACATGGCTAGAGTGCCCTCTACAACATTTACCATGAGTGTTTGTTTGAAGTTATTAACGAATTATTACAAATAAGTTTTTACAACTCCCTTTCAAACAACTACATCAAACGAGTTAGTGTAATTATTCAAAATGATCACTAATTTTTAATGACTCAAAATAATTACTCATTTCTAATCACTCAAAATAATCATTCATTTATAACTATTCATGTCTAATCATTCATTTTGTTATTGTGTGCGATTCATCTAAATACTAATTATCCAAACAAGCTATTAATTATAACCCCTCTATAAACAACCACATCGAAATAAAATATAAATCACATCCAAACACTAACCCAAGGAAAAAAGAACTAACGCGAGATTAATGTTTTAGTTTAGGGTAAATTATAAATTTAATCCCTATGATTTCATGAAAGTTAGAGTTTAGTCGGTATGATTTCAAAATCTACACTTTAGTCCCTATAGTTTGGAGAAATATAGAATTTAATTTCTATGGTATGGAGAAATATAGATTTTTTTTTTGAAAAGATCACGAAACTTCTCATAAATAGAAGAAGGAAATACAAGAAGATAACAAGCCCCGAAGGGAAGTAAAGAGATTACAAAAGGATATCTACAAAGAGTGAAGTAAAATAGAAGTAAAAATACTAAGAATACTGAAACAAAAACAGTAATTAGCTAAAATATAATATAATAAAGAACCAAAATCTCAGGTAATTCAGAGGAAAGATTCCAGATTTGTAGTTATATCCTGAACAGAGTAAGATTTGAAGGAACTGGACAATGAGCTCCAGTGATAGGCATTAAACAAGGCACGCTCAAATTTGGCCTCCCAAGGAGATTTGATATCGCCAAAGATTCTTTGATTACGCTCCCACCATAACTCGTAAAGAAGAGATTTCGTTGCATTGACCCACAATATTTTGGCTTTTTTTGACATTATAGGACCTTTAATGAGGTTGATAACATTCGATTTGCATTCGAAAGAGAAGACCCACCGAACCTTAAATAGCACAAAAAGCTTCGACCAACAAAGACTTGAAAATGAGCTAAGGAAGAGCAAGTGAGTAGAGGTTTCCATCTCAAGATAACATAATGGGCAAACTAATGTAGATAACGAATGAAGATGTAGCTTTGATTGTATTCTATCCGCCGTATTAATGCCCCCATTAATGAGTATCCAAGTGAAAATAGACACTTTTTTTGGACTTTTGGTCTTCCATAAGTGTTTAAATAGTATTAGATCCATTGACTCGGATTTTTCAAGCGATCTTGAAAGAGATTTAACTGAAAACTTCTCGTTTAGTTCCAAGGTCCAAAGTAGCTTATCATTGTTTGCTGAAATTGAAGATCGAGAGACTATAAATAGAAAATTTATGAAATCCTTTTCTTCCTCTTCTGTCATTGATCTTCTGAAGTTGAAACACCAAGAGAGGGTGATGTCATCCCATGCATTCGAACCATCCTTCAAAATCGAAAGACTAAATAACCATGGAAATAACTGTTTAAGGGGAAGGTTAGCGACCCAAACGTCAGCCCTGAAATCGATACGTAAACCATTTCCCAGCTGGAGCCTTGTTAAATGATCATTCTTTCTCCATAGTAAAGATATGTGGTGCCAGGGGCTTTTGAGACTCAAGTGATTTTTGGGATGGGTATGCCAATGAAAGGAGGAGAGGCCATGAATACTAACAATAATCTGTCTCTAGAATGCATCCGGTTCGTGAGCAAATCTCCAACCTCATTTCGTCAAAAGAGCTTCATTTTTATTCTTAATTGATCCGAGAACCATACCCCCAGATGCTTTGCTGAGGACCGAATGATTTCATCTAACCAGATGATTAATGGAGCTACCTTCTTTGCTACCCCAGAAGAATTTTCTAATCAATCTCTCTATCTTTATAACCACAGAAGATGACATTCTGAAAACTGAGAGGTAGTATATAAGAACGTTTGCCTAGACTGAATTACATAAGGTTAATCTCCCTCCACGAGAAAGATTATATTTAGCCCACCTGGCAAGTTTTTTATCAATTCTATCAAGTACTGGCTGCCAAAAAGACGAATTATTTGGATGCCCCCCAAGGGGGAGACCCAAATATAAGAATTGTAGGACTTCAACTTTGCAGTTAAGCTTTAAGGCTAAGGCAGAGAGAAATATAGAATTTATTTCATATGGTTTGAAGAAATATAATTTTTGTCCCTATGATTTGATAAAACTTAAAAAATAGTCAATGTTATTTGTAAATCGTAAGAGAATTAAGTATGTGAATGTGATGTGTGAATTACGTATTTTATTTCAGTCAATTACTTATCTCATACTCTCATCATAAACAAAAAATAATTATTTTCTACAAATTTTATTCACATACAATTACGAACGACAAACTATTTTTTAGATTTTATCAAAATTTAAAGACTAAATTTTAATTTTTCAAACTATAAGAACTAAATTCTAACTTTTATCAAACCATAGAGACTAACTTTATAATTTACCCTATAGTTTATTACAAAGAGCTTGAAGTTTCTCCAGCAGAGTACTCTCAATGTTGCACATTCTTCCACGTCAGCCTGTTTACTGGCATATTTATTTAAGTCCCTAACACCAATTTATTTATTTATTAATGATAAAATTTTCATTAATAATTGAAATTAAAATTGAATAAGAATGATCTAGCTATTAAGGCCATGTTTAAGGGGTTGCTTATGCAAATATGGATTGAATTATTCTAACTCAACACACATCCCACCAATTATAAAAACTGATGGACTGACATTAACCCTAAGCTGCCACAGATAATCCATTCTCTTGATTGAAATTGACCATCTCTTTCATACTCAATTAACCTATACTCAAAATACGATTAATTATAATTCTTGTAATAATAACACCATATGCTATAATGTACCGTATGTATAGTTTATAACAATCAACTGTTTACAAATCATTCAATCATGCTGTATGCACAATCTAAACCTAAAAGTTAATACAAAAGGATAGGAGAGAAATTATAGAACAATTAAAGTACACTTCATAAACTAAAAATTCTCCTTAAAAAAAGAAGAAAAAGAAGCAGTTTCATTAGTTGATGTAAAGACCAAATATACAGCGTCTAGATGTTTGCAGCATTATCATTTATCATTGCAGGCAATACAGCAATTTTATGAGTATATTAGGCTTACCAAAGACCAGTCCAATTGTCTACTTGGTAACTATTATTTTGTCTTATTGGCTGAACATGTAAATCTTAAATCTGCCCAATATAGTTTTTGTAAGTTTGACATCATCTTGTCGTACAACCACTTACATGTGGAAAATTCTATTCACACTTTTACATGAAAACTGGCCTATTGCATACAAGCAGACCGACATTTTACGATATAAGGTATATCGATCGATCGGGTGTGTATATATATATATAAGCTTGTTTCTCAAACTACTTGTCGATTCTGAGATTATTACATAAATGACCCAATTCAGGTCGTTCCTTCATCCATGATGTGAATTTCATCTCCTCTGCCTTTGTACAGTAGAGGTAGGATCTGAAAGTGATGAGGAAAAAGTATCGCCTGCATGCAGAAAGTTGAGTTAAAATGAGCCGAACTTTCCGACTGATAGATGGAAGCAAGGAGGTAAAAGCTAGTGTAAGGAAAATCCAAGAGATCTATATCAAACAATTTAATGACATGCTAACCTTAGAGCCTTAATACCCATATCCACAAGGTAAGCCCGATGTTCGTCATCATCGACAGGATACTTTTTAAGTTCCTTGCAGTAATAGAGAATGTCGTCTCGTAAATGACCTGCTCCAGCACACCTTCAAAAGCAAATGACAAACTCAGCTCTAATGTAAAATGAAAGGAGTTTCAGCAGCAGTTTACAAGGTTGTATAAATTATGCTAAACTAACAATCAACTCAAAAGCTTAAATTGATTGGTTAGGGTAAATTTAATTAATCAACCAACACTCCTCATTTGTGAGAGCTTAAAAATTTGATAAATGTCCTGTTAGTGGAATTTAAATTTAACTGGGGAAGAAACAACAAGAACTCGAACACATGACGTCCTGCTTTGATACCATGTTGAATTATATTAAACCATTAACTACTAATCGACCCAAAAGCTTAAGCTGATGGTTTTGGGTAAATTTAATTATATCAACCAACATAAGAGTTTAAAATTTAAACATGCAGAAGTGAGAGGATTTGAACAAATGACCGTTTCAAACATGAGAGGATTTGAACAAATGACGTTTCGATAAAAAGTCAATATTGTAAACAGTGAGAGTTGTAGAAGACATGGAACAATTAAGGAGGTCATCATCGCTTAGGTACACACTCCGTTCACAATAAAGCAAAGGGTGGCCGACCTGTATTTTATTTCCCTGCCATTCAGGTTTAGTATCTCATGTTAGAACCAAAAATAATCAATTGCATACCTATCAATGACGATGTCGACATCTGTTTTACTCTTGGGACCGTACATAAGAACTCGAGTAAGGTTTAGGATGTCACGATAATCACCAATTCTGAATGCTGCTTCTTCAGGTGCCTGGGAATGCAAACTGTCGTCAGATGTATAACATAAATCTGTATTAGTCATGGTTTGGGGAATATTTGAGGCAAAATCTGCCTCGGCACCAAGTCTTATACACAGTATCGCCATTGCGTATGCCACTCCTCCAAATCCTGTGTGTGATACAAAGAGGTAGCATCCTGCAGAGCTAGAGAAAAAAATTATTTCAAGAATTTGATTTTTGTACAGTAAATTGAAAAATATTATAAGGCTAACAAATACCCATTAACATACAGAAAATAATCTTCCATTAATTAATAGTACAACAAATACAAAGATGCTAACAGAAAAAGGACATAAACAACAATTTTGCATTAGGGAAAACTACTAGAATTTCAACGGCAATCAATGAAGCAAGTTTTCACCGTAAGATTAGAAATGCATCGGGTCCCTAAGCTTTCACGAACAATTTAGATTAAACGTTAGTATATCAAAAGTTGGTCCTATAAAATAATTTAGTCCCTACCAACAAAAAAAACCATTAAAATCATATTTTGTTATGTATTGCTTAGTTTTTCTAGTTTATAAACATATATGGTCCCACAAAACTTGCTGATATATATTAGAAAGTGTGAATATCGGTCTCAAAACCAATTGGCTATGAGAGGAGTAGCTCACCTTATCTTTTAAATGTGTTAAAGAATCCTCACCTTTCCAATGTGTGACAATTTCCGCAAGGTGAGTACCTCCTTGAAAAAGTGGGACAACATGCCCCCGCAATATTGCGCTATTTTTGAAAAAGTCATTTTGAATTAGATCCAATTTTGTGGCTCGAAATAAACCCGCTTTGGCTCACTCACTTGGGTCAGATCCAAATCTTTGGGATCATCAAATGTCCGCTTTAGTTTCTGCTCGCTTAGGTGGAGTCCTCGAAATTTTGGGGTTAATAACTTGAAGCTCTGATACCATGTTGAATTGTGTAAATTACCAATCAACCTAAAAGCTTAAGCTGATAGGTTGGGATAAATTTAATTATATCAACTAACCATCCTTAACAGTTCATCACCACATAACTAAATTGTTACAAATTTTAAAATTTCAAAGATCAAATCATTACTAATATTTAAGTACAAGAACTAAATTATTACATACACATTTTAGAGAGTCAATAGTTAGAAATATAAATAGTGTCGGGCATTTAGAAAAGATCATGGACCAATATTATTATTATTATTATTTTATTGATTAATGAAAAATGAGAAAACTCTGAACACCTAAAGGTGAATACAGAAAAAGCTAAAGATGAAGGAGAGAAACTAAAAACCCCAAAACACAGATAAAGATACAAACAAAGATAGCCTAAAAACAAAAGATAAACAAGATGATAACTCTGAAGAAATGCCATCCACAAATATTATTTTTAACCATACTAATTGTTGAATTATGTAGACCATCGATCAATCTAAAAACTTAAGCGGATAGGTTGGGGTAAATTTAATTATATCAACAACTCCCCCTCACTTGTGGACTCAAAATTTTTAGAAATATCCACGAGTGGAATTAATTTTAAATGGGGAGCAAACGACTTGGCAAGGGTTCGAACTTAAGACCTCTTGCTCTGATATCATATTAAATTATGTAAACCACCAATTAACCTAAAAGCTTAAACTAATAGGTTTGGGTAAATTTAGTTTCAACTAACACTAATATGTTAACATCGAGACCCAAAGAGTTTCGGGGGATGCACTTACTCATCTTTACAGAACTGGATTGCATCAACATCAGATGCTAATGCTTCCCTTTCTCTGGTTAATGGGACCCTCTTATAAGTAACATCATGCGCCTCATCTTTCAGATAAGCATAAACTTCAGCAGGAGTCTTCACATCATCAGCAAAGATATTTTCCCAATATCCAATAACATTGGATTGGTTCAGTGATGGATTATATTCCTCACGATGTAAAAGCATACGACCACCGGATTGTTTGATTTCTGATAATATGTCTTCTTTTAGTCGTGCTTCCATGTGTTCTACCTACATTTGATCACATTGAATTCGGGATATTTGGCTTGATTATTTATTTATAAACAAAAAGAATGTATGCAGTTACAAACCACTGCACCGGTGATTCCAGCATGCTTGAGAGTATCAAAGGGTTTATTTAGCTCCCTGAGGACAAATGGGGTGTCGTTGATGTAAACAACCGCTTCTTCTCTCAGATCCATTATTGTTACATTCAGAGTAGCAGATGCACTGTGTTCGAGCTTAGTACGTAAATATACTAGCATCTCTCGTGCTCCAGTAATCGTTGGGGTTCCCATACTATAAACCGGGTATCCATCAACCTAGAGACCAACAGAGAGTTTTCATGTAATGTAAGAACAAAGCTACCAGAAGGTATCAATATGAAAATAGTGCCTTACTCCTCACATAAAAGCAACCTTGACAAAGTATCCATGTAGGACACCGATATTTCGGGACATGTTTCAGACACGTGTCCGACACGCCAAATTATGTATCTCTTTATTATTATTACTTTTTAATTTTGGACATGTGGCAGACATACCACGGACATTTCATGTTCATGCACACATCAAGAGGTCGACATTTGGTAAGCATTTGGAGGATATTGAACTTACATTCTTGATTAGATTTAATGGGCCCATATATGTACTTTAACTTCAAAGGCTGATTAAATTCTCATTTATATTTTTCAGCAAAATACTAAAGTATTCTGGGATTGATCTTTTAATATTATATAATTGAAAAAATAATAGCTGTTTCCAATAAATATGTGTCCAACATTTTTCAAAATTTGTGTGTCCGCATCTTTTCTTCTCCCAATGGTAAGATTACCATTTAGAACCTCGTTAAATAGGTCATGATATACCTTGAACACATGTGGCGCACCATGAATTTGTATATAGCTGGAAGTTCTCTGACCAGGAAAGAAGTACATTTTAAGAATGGAGCCTTTGCCCAAAACAGAACCACAACGTTCCTTAACAACAGCCTCCATTACTGCATCTCCATGTTGAGATTCATGCTGAGCTCTCAGTGCCACCTGAATTTCCAAATTCAAAATTACTAAATATATGCACTTCATTTCGGACATTAACAAAAATATAAGTGCAGAAAGAGGGAGATTGTACTTACAGGAACAGTAAAAAATCTCCCAGGCCTTAGTCTTATGCTCCATTTCATTGCTTGGACTTCTGGTCTCTGATGTAACCAATTCTTAAATGTCATCCCCCTGCATTCTCCTTGTCCACAGAAACCATCAAATGCTTCACTCCCAAGATATGCAGCAAAAGCAATCAGACGGAAATAACCCTCCAAATACTCAGCTCCACGGTTCAAGGCTACCCTCCTCACCCTTGGCTCCACATGTTGATTAAATACCTTTCTGTACTGCAGAACAGCTTGCCGAATGTTCTGCAGTGTAGAGCATCGGTCAATAATAGCATCTAATGCTTCTCTGCATTCCACGCCATTATCAAATAGTCTTGTAATTTTCCACAACAATAAGATGTCATTTATACCAAACACATGGCTCTGGTTCTTCTGTTTAACTTCTGTACAAATGGAGGGTGCTAATGCAGCATTGCTTTCAGTATCTTCATCACTTGAGGTAGCACCATCCACTTCTTCGTGGGTTTGCTTATTTAGCAAAATTTTAATAGGCCTTCCATAATCCATCCGAAGTTTTAATAGGCAGGCAATTACAGTACCAGTGGTCGTTCTTCCTATACCCATCTAACGACATAAAACATTGTAAAAGTAAAACAAATTAGAAATAAAAGCAGAACTTCAAGGAAAAGTCTGTGTTCCTATGAAAAAGGTTGAAGGCTAGGCAAAGTGGGTAGAGTTGAAAATTCAACCTGGCAATTGAACACAAAAGCAGTATCCTTTGAAGCTGAAACGATATTCAAGGCCAATGTGTCAAATACTGAACTTTTAGGAGCTTTACCATCAGTAATTGGTACACGTGCATACTTAATAGGAAAGCCATCAGACTCTAGTCTTTTGAAAACTTCAAATGGGGTCTGGACAGACTCAGAACTCACATATTCCCAAGTTTCATATATTTGCCTATTGTCTGTTTCGTGAATGACCATTATTGCACCTCCATAGCGTTCAGCTTCCCTCAGAATGTCTTCTTTTAGGCGCGCCTCCATTCTCTCCACTCTCTCTCGATCAATTCCCTGAAAAGAATGTTCATGATTGTGACTTCCCAAAGTAAATGGAATAAACAATAGCTTGAAAGTAAAACGTATATTCCTTTTAGCATTTTTCTTGATGAATAATTGATGAAAGTAAAACATAATGCGCCATATCAATTGTAGCAGGGAGAATTATGTTGGGAGGGGATGTTCATTTGCTATGCTTGTTGGTTTGGTTATAGTTTTCCATCCGTGACACTCAACTCATACAATATTTTTTCCAAAGTGATGCGTGGGTCCCTTCTTGTTGTATAGATACTATTGACCCAAGGTGATATCAACCATGTTTTAATGTTGTGCTCTTATGCGTTATGATGACAGTCTTGAATGTAAGGTGTACCGTATACTCCAACATGTTCTTGTATGGTCTTTCCACTTCACGGAGCACAAATGGTTTTCCATTGATATAAATAACAGGTTCTTCCCTCATATTGTGCCAAAAAATTGGACGGCCACCTTCAGAACTTCCAATTCTTCTAATGACAGAACGAATTCCATCAATGGTGGGATTTGCAACTCCATAAACTGGAAATCCAGGGACTTCTCTAAAATTGGGCGCACCTTCTACCCTTTCAGGTAGACTTTGGTTTTGACAACCAGGACAATGGTCACTTTTCAAGACAGTTAGACTCCCAAGAACCTCCCCATTTCTCAAGGCAGCAACTACACCCATCTCAGAAGGACGACCATCTGCAGATTCAGCAATCTTCATATATCCAAGTGCACCCATAGGATCTCTTCTCAGCAACCTTCAAACACACACAATACCGTGGCAATAAAGTTAGCGATAGTATGTTCCAGAAAACTACAATTCCCTAGGCATGATCAAGAAATTTTATGTGAGTTCCAGTAAACAAAATTAGCAGCATCAACAGTGTCTGTGATAGTATTAGTCAATGCATACATAATGTTAGAAAGTGTGGGCATCCATCTCAAAACCAATTGGCAATGAGAGGAGTAGTCCACGCTATCTTATATATATGTTGAAGAACCTCCACCTTATCAATGTGGGACATTTCCCACAAGGTGAGTATTCCAACAATCTCCAACATGCCCCCTCAAGATGGCACTATTTAGGGAAAGCCATCTTGGACTAGATCCGAATTTGTGGACCGAAATGATACCCGCTTTGGCTCACTCGCTTGGGTCGGATCCAACTCTTTGGGATCATGAAATGCCCGCTTAAGTATTTTGCCCGCCTAGGTTTGGGTCCTCGGAATACTTGGGGGTCTAATAACCTAGAGCTCTGATACCATTTTAGAAAGTGTGGGCATCCATCTCAAAACCAATTGGCAATGAGAGGAGTAGTCCACGCTATCTTATATATATGTTGAAGAACCTCCACCTTATCAATGTGGGACATTTCCCACAAGGTGAGTATTCCAACAATCTCCAACACATAATTATTGCCCAATTATCTAAATTACGTTAAAAAATGAGATCGAGAGTCCCATGCATACAAAAACTGATTTCAATCCAAACTACATTGATGCATTAAGAACTAATATATACAAATTTGGAAATTTGTTGTAGACAACAAATTCTAGCATCCATATTCTAATTATAGAAACTTTTTAAAATTATTTCATACATGGCAAAAATTTTCAAGTTCAACTTGATTAAAACCTGTCAGTTTTGTGCCTGTAATTGATCGAGTCAGGTTTTGCTATATTTGATTTTCTTTTCTAAAATTTTGACATCAGTAGATTTTTTTTCCTTTTTTTTGCTACTCATGAAAAATCTCCTAAAAATTTATATTTGAATGAAGATGAAGTGGGTTAGATTAAAGCGAACCTAGCATCTAACTCCTCACTTAGCACAACCAAGAAAAATCAAGTAAATGTGAATCGGTGTAATAGATGCAATGAAGTGGTTGGAAACAACGATTTTATCTCTCAAACTGGTTACCATAAACAATGTTCCCCAACGACAGCTCCAAGGCAATGGCAGGATTCTTGTCCATAATCACTTTAGTCTCTCAATATAGCATTGAAATTAAAATTTGCATAAGAAACAATTATAAATGTCGAACTTGACAAACCCCCGAGAATTAAAAAAGAAAAAGAAATTCCCCAACAACTTTCACCACAGCTTCTCCAAGGCAGTGTCAATGTTTATGACCAATCATCTCTTTAGCCTATTGTGTAATGCAAAAAGAATATCCCATGTGAATTAAAATTGGCATCAGAAATAGTGACATTTGTAACTTGACCGATCCCAAAAAGATGAAGACAGAACTGAAGGATTACCTAATGCAATTTGTTTTACCTGCGTATGATGCTATACAATTCAGGTCTTTCTTTCATCCATTCAGCAAAACTGCAATGACCAGATGAAGTAGAACGTAAAGCTGATCTCTCTGAATTGATGTAAACAGCAAAGCATATGAGAAAGTAGTATCTTTCCAAGTACTCCACAAAAAATGACGATGCTGCTTCTCTCTTCATCTCATCAGCTTGCCGCAAAATACTGTTGCGATAAGTGGCAATTGCTTCTCGCAAATTCTGTAGTTCAGTATTCAATGACACAACCATTATAGTGAACTTCATAATAAGAATAGAAAAATACAACAGCATGCAGCAAGGAAGTAAGATACTACATTTAGCAAGTAGAATAGGTGTTAGTAGACATATTTAAATTTTATCCAAATCTATCAGCTTAAGTTTTTAGGTTGATTGATGATTTACATAATTCAACATGATATCAAAGCAAGACGTCCGAAGTTCGAGCCCTTGCCAAGTCGTTTACTCCTCATTTAAAATTAATTCTACTTGTAGGATATTTCTTAAATTTCTAAGCCCACGAGTGAGGGGTAATGTTAGTTGACATATTTAAATTTTATCCCAACCTACCAGGTTAAGCTTTTAAGTTGATTAGTGATTTACATAAATAGCAGCTTAAAAGAATGCATGAGATTTGACTTAAATTAGCAAGAGTTAGCTGAATCCTTTAGTTTCAAAGATTACCTGCATGGAGGAACATTTATCTATGACTTCATCCACTTGTCGTTTGCCTTCAGCACCACCCTAAGATAATTGTGCTTGTTATGTATGAAAACATACTAGGTAAAAATGTTAGCAAAAAGTGGACAGACACTATATCATGTACCTCCAGTACCCGAGTCAAGCTTCTTATAACTACATACTCTCCTCTACGAATTGCATCGTCTGAGTTAGGCAAATTGTCATCGACATTAGCTGTGCAGTTAGAAACTTTTCCAATTGAATTTATCCTTGAGAGACCTAGTTGATTTAATAACAGGATTAAGATGTAACATCATGCTTACATAATCGAGCTAAATCTAAGCACTTTAATATATATTTTTAAGATTCTGTTAACGGTAGAATATATTTATGAGAGTGAATATGCGTTGTATTTTTTCTGATAGTGTAAGGTAGAAATATAAAATACTAGAAAATTTCATGGTAGCGAAGCAAAGAAAAAAATCATAAATTCCTTCTAATCTAACTGCCACAGCCACCACCATCACCACTCTCATAGTCTTGCCACCACCACCACCATCATCTTTGACCATACCCTCACCTCCTACAACTTAACTTTGACGAGACTACCACGAAAACAATACTCACGCTCAAAATCACGAATGCTAATCATTGTAGCCCAGCAATATCTTCAAGACAGCAACTGCCACATCCAAGTGCCAACTCTTCTAATGTCATTTCACACAATGCCGACTCCTTTGGCACTGCTTCTCCGATGCAAATAGCTTCTTCCAAATCTATCAAATCAATCTCCAATGGTCAAGGGAGATATCATGGATCATCAACTAAATGGCCACAATTAAATTCAATGGTCACACACTCTACTCTCTATTCTATTCTAGTATCTACATTTTTTATTGTGTTTAAAATGTCTTCGTACAAATAAATCAGGATATAATTAATGTTGAATTAGATAAACTACCAATCAACCTAAAAGCTTACACCGATAGATTGAGATAAATTTAATTATATCAACTAACATTCCCCCTCACGTGTGGGCTTTAAAATTTATAGAAATGCTCTATAAGTAAAATTCAGTTTTAATGGGGAGAAAAATGACATAACAGGGATTCAAACTCAGGGCTTGCTCTAATGCCACGTTGAATTATGTTAAACCACCAATCAACAAAAGCTTAAGCTAGAAGGTTGAGGTCAATTTAATTATATCAACTAACAAATAATCTATACCTGCTTCTATCACAAGTCAACAATTATATTCAACAATTAATCAACTATGGTGTTCATCTATGCAAGGGTTAGGATGATTGAATGGAAACCTATAAAAAGAGTAAGTGATCCAAAATTCAAGAAGTGAAAAATAAAAAAGAGCATGGTCATGTCATGGTTAATTAACTCCACGACCAATAAGATAAGAGAAATAATTCTTGGTTTAAATACCTTTTTGGTCCCTCGACTATGGTATTTGTTCCATTTTGGTTTCTCGAGTTTCAACAGTCAAATTTTAGTCCAAATCTTTCAAAACAGCTTGAAATGGTATCTGCTGTTAAATTTGGGTTAATTTTCTATTCGTTTGAAGTAATATGAAAATAATAATAATAATTACCTCCCAAACCTTCCTCTCTCCCTCGTCTCTCTTTTTTTTTTTCTCCCCTTTATCATTTCATTCCTCTTTCCTCCTCCATTTCCTCCGATTGCTGAAATCCAAATCTAAAACCAGAAATCAACTGAGCCTCTTCCCATCAAAACAGCATCTCATGGTTGTGAAGTTGAAGATAGCAATTGTAAATTTGATGGTCAGCATTCCTTCAAAGTTAGGTAAACTTAGAAAAATATCCACTTGAGTATGGTGAGACCAACAAGATTGAGCGTACTGCCACCGATTAATGGTGTTGGATTTGAAAATATCTCAAACTGCAGATTTCGAAATTAGAGTTGAAGAGAGAGAATGAATTGGGAATGAAATAAGAAAACAGAGGGGTGTAGAGGGAGAATGAAATGAGAGAGAAAATATAAAATATTCGGGAGATTACGAGAACATTTTTCTTTATACTCGAAAACAACCGAAAGTTAACCTAAAAATAATAGCAAGAACCATTTTAAGCTTTTGTTGAAGTATAGAGACAAAAATTGTGTACCTTTGAAGGAACAAAATGGAACAAACATCCTAGTTTAGGATCATTGGGTCAAAAATGGTATTTTAACAAAATTTATTTTGTATGGCAGGATCATTCTACGACAATCAACCAATAAACAATTGGCCAAAAATGCTTCGTTCGATGAAAAAACGTTTTCTCCCGCTCAATCACCAACAATCCTATTGTGCAAAAAGACATGGCTAAAAAAAGAAGCCACAAAAAAGGATCTTCATACATCGCACACATGCACGCATGTTGCCGCACACACACACACCAAGGGCTGGATCCAGAGAATTTATTTTAGGGGGGGGCCAGGCTTGAATCATTTTGGGACTCGAATCATTTTGGGAGTTCCACATTTATTTTTAGAAATTACAAATTCAAAGATTTGGAGGGGCCATCGTCTTATAAATCAATGGAAGTTTTTGTTTCCTAGAAAAGAGAGAATAAAGTAGATGAAACAACAAACGAATAAGAAATATCTTACCCACCAAATTACAATCAACAACAATAGTCAAATATGAGGCTGCTTTTTCAATATCGTTCCTTTGATTATGAACTTTCAAAAGTGTTGAGTTATGCTAAACCACCAATCAAAACAAAAGCTTAAGTTGATGGGTAGACATAAATTTAATTATATCAACCAACACTCTCCATTGCTTGTGAGCTTAGGTATTTGAGAAACACACAATAAGAGGAATTCAATTTTAACTGGGAAAGACATAACTTGGCAAAGACTCGAACTCATGACCTCCTATTATGATACCATGCATAGTTATGTTAAACCACCAATTAACCAATAAGCTTAAGTTGATGGGTTGGGGTAAATTTTATTATAACCAACAAAAAGTTTTGAAACTATCCTCTGTCTCTTACTCTTAACAACTCAAACATTCTTAGTTCTACTTACCAACTATTGAAGCCATTTTCTTAGTTTCTTCTTACTAAGTATTGAAGCTTCTTTGTTTGGAACAGAAACTTTTATTTATTAAAAAGGAAGAAAATAAAAGAGTACAAAAAACAAATTATAACAAGAAACATAACACAGAAGTACAAGAAGCCTTGAAAACAAATACTAAGCTTAAAATATGCAACGGCAATAACAACTATAAAAACGACTCAATGCTAAAAACCAGCTGCTGAACCGAATAGCTTGAAAAGGCTTTCTAGGAGATAGCCCATAAGCTAGACTGTAACCGAGCTTCGTCAAAACACTTGAACCATGGAAGATGAGAGTCTAGAAAGATAGCCGATTCGCTCCCACCAAATTTCATATAGCAAGCTTTTAACATCGATAACCCATAGGAATCGTGCCTTCTTATTAAGAGAGGGGCCGATGAGGAGCTGCCTAACATTCTGAGCAGTGCTATTTGAAAAGGTCCATAGGAGTTTGAAGGAGGACAAAAGTCGATGCCTGCTGAGAATATGCATAAGAATAGAACATGAGCATCAGATTCTTTTGAAGCATTGCATAAGGGGCAAATGGAAGGCTGGAGGGAAAAACCTTAAACTTCCTTTGAAGCAATTAAGCAGTATTCAACTTACCATGGATCAAAATCCAAGAAACAATGCTGATTTTCATAGGGCATTTTGATTTCCAAATAGATTTGTATTGACTCTTGTCAAATGAAGTATATTTTCCCAAGGATAAAGCAGCCGATTTGAGAGTGTAATTGCAAGAGGAATCCAAGTTTCAAATATGTTTGTCTTATGGCTAGAAAGTTGCTTCGAGGAAAGGAGAGAGAGAAGCACTTCAAAGTCAATTATCTCATCATCTTTCAAATGCCTGCGAAAATCTAACTGCCAAGATAAAGAGGACTTATCCCAGGACGAGGCTACACTACCAAACTGATTCTTGGACAAGGAATATAGTGCTGGAAATCAGTTCTTCAAGGGCTCACAGATCCAAGCATCTTGCCAAAAAATACTCCTTTCCCCATCCCTGGTTCTTATAGATAATGAGCCAAGAAAAAAAAAACTCTCTAAAATTATGGCGGAAAAGACCATTGGTCAGAATTCCTGTCAACTCATTGCCGATTCCCGCTCCCTGTCTCTGCCACGTTCAAGATGTTCATCGGCTGATTAACTCTCCGTCAAGATCGAGCACATATTAGTTTTTCTTCTCTTCCCCTTTTATCGTTACCTCATAAATAACCTTTTCTACCTCACGACACTCTACATTAGCTCACTCTTGCACCTTCATCTCTTCTTTACCACTCCCGTTACTCTTGCTTGCCCTACATTCGACTCCTTTTGTTCTGATCATTATGGAAGTTAAAAAATGTTGGATATTGGGTGACTGCTTTAGCCTGAGGAAAGATAACTCTGTCTTTCAACCGGAAGACCAAGCATATGAAAAGTCTATGACGATAACGCGCACTCTTCTTCTATGGCTGGAAGAAAGGTTATCCACTTCCTTCAGGATCCTCTGAGAAATTACTTCCATCAATCATGCAGAGAGGAATATGGCACGCTTTCTGTTAGAAATTACTTCCATCAATCATGCAGAGAGGAAAGTCTATGACGATAACGCGCACTCTTCTTCTACTCTTTTGGCGAAATGGACTTGGCAGTTTGCACATGAGTCTACATCTCTTTGGCATAAGTTTATTGTTGTGAAGTATTATGTATAGGTTGATCGTGATGCTTGGCCCCCTTCATATAGAGCAAGTATACAAGATCTCCTTGGAATGACATTTGTAAATTTAGTCCTCTTATTGTTAGTCAGGCAAAAAAGCAGGTTGGTAATGGTGCTGCTACCCTTTTTTGGAAAGATATTTGGTTGGATAATAGGCCTTTGTCAACTAGATTCCCTCGGATGTACAAACTTAGTACTCACCAAAATGTATTTGTGGCCGACGCTTGGGATGAAATTACATTTGCTTGGAATCTTTATCCTTGAAGAAACTTGACTGACTTGGGGATGGTTGAATGGGTTTCTTTATCAACCTTGCTAGATAATGTTCGCTTAACAGGGTCACATGATTTTTGGCTTTGGTCTTTCGATTCTTCTGGTATTTTTACACTTAGTTCTCTGACTACTAGTTTGATGGGTGATTATGATTCATCGCAAAACAATATTTACTCTACTATTTGGAAGGATTCTTACCCTAAAAAGATCAAGATTATCTTATGGGAATTGAGTTTAGGGGCGGTCAATACTTTAGGTCGTTTGCAGCATCATTATGCCTTTTATGACTTTATCTCCTAGTTGCTGCTTTATGTGTCACTTGAATTTAGAGTCCATAGGTCATCTTTTCATTCATTGTTCATCATATGCCTAGAGGTTATGGAATTATTTCTTCGAGATATTTGGGTGGAACACAGTACTTTCCTATGACATTTATGGTTTCTTATCATCAGTGTTAACGTGCACACCTTTCAGTGAGCAGACAAATCGTTTTTGGTTAACAGTGGTTCGAGCACTTCTTTGGAATTTATGGTTGGAACAAAATAGAAGAATTTTCAAGGATGCGTCCTATAAATTTGATTGTATATTGGAAATTGTTCTTTCAAATGTTTATTTTTGGTGCAAAAATTCCAAAATGTTGAATGTTACAATTTATCATAGTTCATTTCCAATTGGAGATCATTTTTGTAATTGGTTAGTAGCCTTGAGGTTTTCCTCCTATTCATTAATGTAGTGTCTCTCTTTTCAGAAAAAAAGAAAAAGTAAAGTCAATCTACCTCCACAAAAATGAGTGAAATTCGATTTATTTAACTTTTTCTACACCTTATCTAGAACTGAATGCCAATAAGATACATTCTTTGGATGCCCACCAAGGGGAAGCCCGAGATATATATAAAAGAAAGTGCTTCAATCTTGCATTGCAACTTTGCAGCTAAAGAAAGCCTCAATTTTTTCATCATCTATGTTGATCCCACAAATATAGTACTTTTTCCAGTTAATTCTTAGGCCTGACACCATTTGAATAATGCAATCGTATGGATTAGAGCTTCCACCATCTGATCGTCATTTTTGTATTTAAAGTATCATCTGAAGCAAAGGAACCCTACTAACCTTGAATCCTCCATAGGTTCCTCTAGTGTATAGATTATCGATGATAGAGCTAAATACTTCACTAACCAACAAGAATAAAAAAGGGAAAGAGGATCCCTTGTCTTAAACCCTAAACCCTAAACCCTAAACCCTAGACTTAATTAGTTTTGCATAATTGCTCTTTTTTGCACTCTTGAGGAGCTTGTTTCCTCAAAAAATAGCTTTTTTATCCCTCAATGAAAAGGGTTGCGTCTTATTAAAAAATAAATAAGCCATAACGAACAAAAAGAAGCATACCAATTAAATAACTAGTCTGTAAAGAGAAACCAGCAAAAAGTTTAAAAAGATGCACAAAGAGAAGGCTACACTCGCTAATTCAGTACCTCAAAAAATACTTAAGACTACCAATATCACATTCCTAAAACATTCGAAAAGATTCTTTGAAATTATGTCCATAAGAATGGGAAATTGAGTCCATACTTGGAAGGTTTAGAAGCTATCATAAAATAACTAAGAAATATTATTAAGAAAAAATAAATGCAAGATTAAAACTGCGTTAATTTAATACAAAAAGTAACAGTACTACCAGAAGCTCCGACTCGATTTAAGTATACCAAAGTTGCAATCACCATTCCTGTTGTAGTTCGCCCACGACCCATTTGACAATTGAAAATTATATCTGTATTTATGTCAACTTGAGAAATTTTATGGACCTGTATACCAGAACAAAGACAAGATAACGTTCCTAAAGACATATTCCAACCAAGCTTCAAACAACACAATAAGATTTCAAAAATCAAACAAGCATAAATAGCATGCATAAAAGTCTGGAAGGTGTTTGGATGTATAATTGTGGAGTGATTAGATAAAACGATTGTTAATAGCTCATTTAGATGTGTATGTTTGTAGAGTGATTAGGTAGAACTATTATTAATAGCCTATTTTGATATGGAGTGATCAGTTGAGGGGTTGTAAGAGATTTGTTATTTTTTTTAATGACGTGACCTTTCTGAAAAAAATTAAATATAAAATAATATCTTTTTATTTATTTATTATTCCAAATCATAATTTTGGGGTCTTATTTGCCAATATTACCTAATTTATTTGTCCTTTTATTCATTATTCACGATGTTCATTGAAAAAAAAAAAGAAAAAAAAAAAGAAGAGTATCAACAATATAATCAATAAATATTTTAAACTTGTTTAAATAATCGAATATAAAAATATGTATTACTTTATATAGTTTAAAAAATTAATGAAATTAATTATATGGAAAAAAAAAATATTCTTTTTAAATCATACAAAATTAATTTATGAAACTACCATTAATTTAAAATTACAAAACATTTTCTAAAAAAATAATAACAGGTAAACGAGAACAATTCTCATAAATGAGTTGAAGATTAAATTTTTTTTAATAAAAATAAAATATTGACAATATAAATAAATAAAGAATTTAATTTCTTTTAATATAAAGAAGTCTAATTTAATTAAAAAAACGTATTGCCTTATCTCAAATAAGTAAAAAAAAATTGAATTGAAAGTAGTATTAAGTTTACAATACTAAACACATTATAATACAAAATTGATCATGAAACTATCGTTACATTTAAACTCATAAACATATTTTTAAAATGTGAAATTCATTATCGAATTGTCATCACATTTAATTTTGTAAAACGTGATTTTAAAATACAAAAATGACTATGAAATTACCATTAATTTAAAATTACGAAACAAAATTTTAAATTAGAAATCATATTTTCTAAAATATGATATCAGGGGAACGAGAACAAAGAAAAGATATTATATATACTCAAATATACATAAAAGAAAAATAATCAGTAAAAAAAATAAATACATAATTTAGAAAAAAAAATAATAAAATGGTCGCCACATGGCGTATTTTTCTTGCGCACGTGGTGCCCAACATTTCTCATAATCGCTCAAGTGATAGAAAAAAAAAGTTATATTTTTATATAATATAAATTATGAAATCATAAAATTATAATTAAAATATATCTAAATGATTAATCATTAGAAATAGAAAAAAATAAATTAAATAATTAGACAAATTAAAATAAATAGTGTAATGACCCGCCTTAAAGGGCCTAGCTTAGCTTGTGAGGTAAATCTCGGGACCCTAAGCCTAAGTCAGAGAAATTGACCAAAAGACCCAAAGATTATTTTTAAAAGTAATTTGGTTCTTGGAGTCAAATTATAAAATAACCCCATATAGAAGCCTAGGAAGCCATGAACTTCGTTGGCTAAATTTTCTTTTATACGTTCTTTTGGAATTTTTGGTGGAAAAAAAATGAATCTCAAACTTTTGAAGGTTTTCTAACTCTACAATTTACTTAGCTTTACTTTGGAGCCAGTTTTATAAGAAATGAAAATATTTTCATTGATTAAAATGAAATTGTTATAAAGATTTTAGACCAAATATTATGAGTCTCTTTTACGATGAGATAATATGGTAAATACAAATCATGATCTCTCAGAAAGTTGAACAACCAATTATAGGTCATAAGAGTTACGGCTTGTACATTCGAGGGAGTATCCCGCGATTCAGCTACATATCCAGATGAAGATACTCGAATGCCGAGGAGACTCCATTGAAACCGCCGTAGAGGAAAAGAGGGGGAAAATTCAGACATGTCTCAATATGTCGCAAAAGTGAGGAATGTATGGAGTAGACCCGACTCATCATCGATTATATCAGTGATAGAGTAGGACAAATCGCCCAAGCTTGGAAGAAGAACTGGCCTACTCGTCTCTTAAGTCGATAGAGGATGTAGAAGAAGAAACTGGTAAGAAAATGTGGTTCTTGGCAGCAAACCTACATGGATTTCCTACATGCCAAAACAACGTTAAAAATTCGACCAACACCGACAATGAGAAGTGGGTATTGGGAAAAACACACAAACAATGTCTACTCGCCGGTGAACTAAGAGTGTAGCTCCAAAGTATATTCTCACACAACTATCGCTATACGCACAAAGCATTCCTCATTTGACGATCACCGATGCCAAGGAGCAGCTTTCAGTGAAACCACGACAAGTTCGACAATAAGACTCATGCCCAAAAAACAAAACAAAAATAAACATGAAATAGAAAAACAGAAGTAAAAATTTAAAAAAAAATTAAATTAAAAATTAAAAACCAAACTAGTCTATGAGAATTGAACCTGGTTTTGGAGAACTCCGTTCAACATAGATCGAACAGGTCTATAAATTTATTTTTTTTGAAAGGCAACACATGCTAGGTTAAGTCTTTCCTTCCCTTTTGTCATGCCAATTTTGTCTCTTGCATACGCGTCGTGAAATCCAACACCATCCAGTAGATGAGTCCCATTCCGGCAACTAGGTTCTTCAGATCTCGACAATCTACATTTATAATTTAACTCTAGCAACTCTATTGTTTAACGATACTTCTGCAAAGGCTAGAGCTATTGCCGAGAGCAAAACACTTTGGGTTGACTATTGATAAAAATCTGAAGATTTAACCGAAGAAGGATGTCGTTGAACGAGAAAGAAAACAGAGGCATAGCAAAATGAAATGGTTTCTAGTTTCCTCATCGAGGGTGGAAAATGGATGGGAAAGATTACATTGTCGCTAGATGGTTGACTGAGCCATGGGTCCTCCTCCTACACTTGCGAGGAGGAATGCTGGAGGTGGAAGGAATGATCTTTGGTTTTGATTTTTGAGAGAATTTAGAAGAAAAAGTAATTGCGAAAGTTTTATTTTAAATGTATGTTCTTTATTTTGGAGCCATTTTCCCCTCCCTTTTGTGATTATAGCCTCACTTATCTAATTAGGCATTTTTTGTTATTAGTTTCGATTGGAACTCTTTGCAACTAGTTTTTTATAGTAACTCTTTTTAACTACTTCATTCATCAATAAAGTTTTTTCCTAAAAGAAAAAAACCTTCTAATAGTAATTGGTATAGTAAGACTTTACAACACTACAGACTCACCAGAATATCAAAATCAGTCTCCTTGGGAGACTTTTCATCAGTTACTGGGACACGTTCATAGTCTACATGGACTCCTCCCACATGCAATTCTTCATATACCTACATCATAAGAAACATTTTGGTAATTTGTATGCAGATATTTTATTACTGAACACACTTAATTTAAAGCAACTCTTAATGTGTTAGAATATTATAATAGCGAGAAATTGAGAATATTAGCAGGGGCATATATTTGTTTGCTTAGAAATTGGTTCATGTTTATGCCTATAAATAAAAATTAGAAGGTTGGCGTAGGAGATTTTTAGTTTGCAGGAGAGTCCAAGCCTCTCAATGTGTTTGGGGAATAGTGTAATTCTAACTTTAATATCAATAAAAACTTTTGTTGCCTTCCGAAAATTGCCTACCAACAATTATTGTTCCCTAGATTTAGAACTCAAAACTACACAAGCCAATTTCTAAGTAATTATAACCATACCACACACCTCTAGATTCCTAATAATATTACCACTGTTTCCCTCCTAATGCTCAAATACAATATTGATACCTCAAGAGGTGATTTGATGGAATCATGAGACACCATTTCCCATTGATCTACCATTTGACCATCAGGCATTTCATCCGTCACTAGAATCTTATTCCCATACCTGCTAAGTCAGATTTGAAAATAAATTTGCCATCAAATAGAACGAGAAAAAAAAAACATATTACTTTTTTACCAAAAAAAAAAAAGGAAAGAAAAAAGAAAACCAATTATTTGTCAAATAAACAATGCACATGATAAACCTTTTTTTTTTTTTTTTGAAAAAACCACAAATTTTTTATTAAGAATATGAAAAAAGCAAAATACAGGATAACAAAACCCCAAAGGGAACAGAAACAGAAACAGAAACAACATAGATAATAAAAATAAAAAAATAAAAACTACAAGAATGCTTCTCAATTTAAGTCTTATTAAATTTTTATAACAATAACATAGATTGACCTAATGGTCAATATGGGCCATGAGAACAATAAAATAACTTTAGAGGAAACGAGTTTAGACCATTGTAGCCACGTACCTAAGATTTAATACCCTATAAGTTTTCAAGAAACAGAATGTAATAGGATCAGCCTCAGATAGTTATTCCATAAAATTAGATGGGATACAAACAAGCTCACAGTCAAAATACATATACATATATAGAGAGAGAGACACAGATATAGATATAGATATATATGTGTGCGCGTGTATGTATATATGTGTGTGTGTATATATATGGAACTTAATTGTCAGAGAACTTGTGGGATTAAATATCATAGGTGGTGGCTAAGATAAGTTTGAACTAGAACACTGAACTTTATTTACTGGTCTTGCTTGCCCCAAATTCCCTTCACACACTTTTTTTCTTAGAGATAATACCTTGAAGCTTCAATTAAAATGTCTTCTTTAAGCCGAGCTTCCATTTGTTCAACCCTAGCTCTGTCGATGCCCTAACTCAAATTCAAACAAAAACACATGAAATCTAGTTATACTTTCAATATGATCATTACAATGTAATGATATAGCATTTGAGAGAAATTAAATGTTAAATACTGCAAAATTCTTAAATATAAATTAATGCATTTAGTCACTATGACGTTCCACCCTCAAACTAGCCATATATCAAATTGAACAAAAAATGATACATAAAATACAAAAATAAGGTAATAGAAAGATGAAAAAAAATGGAGCATATGTATTACTTCTTCACGTGGACTGCACAAATTTTATACATGATCCCTTTTCACACAGCAAGAAAAAAAACTACAAAATCACTCCTAAAAATATAAAATGAGTAATAATATCTTGAATATGCCCAGCTACAGTCTAGTTTATGGGCTATCTCCTCGAAATTCTTTTCAAACTACTCGGTTTAGTAGCTAGTCTTCAGCCTTGAGTCCTTTCTATAGTTCTTTACAGACTTGGCATATTCTTATGCTTGTCAAGTTCTACTGTTTGTATTTGCCTTTAAAATTCTACTGTTTGTATTATGTTCTCTGTTTAGCTTTTCATGTTTTGTTTTGTGTCTATATTTGTGTTCCTTTTTGTTTTCTTCTCTCTTTAATAAAAGTTTCCGTTTCTAAAAAAAATATCTTGGATACTAGAAATTAAAAATTCAGTAAAATGTGAGAAAGAATCATAAAAACCACGAATACTCTCTTGGATCCAACCAACAGAAGTAAATATTTGTTAGACCTTTTGACATGCACAATAAATAAGTAGCCCTTTCCATTGAAAATAGTAAATTGCATGCACGCTTTTTGATCAAGGAAATTAAAAACACATGCTATTACTTTAGAGGTTACTCAACAACTTGCCGTGTATTCAAGGTTGGAGAAAGGTCTTTCCACATCGCGTAAAACAAATGGACGTCCATTTATATATACCACCTATTCAATACAGAAAAACGAATAAACAAAATCAAACCCAATTCTGACCAACGTGAATGGACAACTGATAAATACTTGAAGAAAAAAAATTAACAGACGTCAATGTATTTCGTTTTTATAAGAAACAAAACTTTTGTTTCATAGAAGAAACAAAAGAGAAAATGGGGTAGAGGGTACCCCGCAGAACTAAACAAAAAAACCTTCCAATCATTTAGAATTGTCAGGAAGCTATAATAAAAAATAAATTTGTACATAAGGATATCCACCACCAGGTTGTATCTTGTACAAAATTACAAAAACTATCCTTTCCTTCCACCAATGCAACAAAAGAACCCTAAATGCACAAGTTCGGTTAAATTAGGTTAAATCACTGATCAATCCAAAAGTTTAAGCTATGGGTTGGGTTGGATTAAATTAAATTATATCAACTAACCTCACTTGTAGGCTAAGAAATTTGAAAAATGCCTTATGAGTGGAATTCAATTTAAATGGATAGGAAACAACTTGGCAGGGACCCAAACTTTTTACCTCCTACTCTAATACCATGTTGAATTATGTTAAATCACCAATCAACCCAAAAGTTTAAGCTACTGGGCTAGGGTAAATTTAATTATATCAACCAACAGTTCCTACAACCTTGGCTTTGCCCCTAAAGCTCATAGCATTTAAGCCTTCCAAAAGCCAACCATCAATCTTGTTGAGAAGAAAAAAAGAGATTCCCAACGGCTTGGCCACAAAACTCCATGAACGAAGCGCAAAATCACAAAAAGATGTGATCAAGAGACAACCTATGACTTAGCAAAATCTATAACCTGAGGGCGAGAGATTACCAACCTCAAAACTTTATTTGCAGTCTATCGTCAGAATTACTTTTTATTACTAAAAATAAACAACAGTTTTTATTGATAAAATGAAAAGATATTATCACTCTTAAATGCAAACGCTAAAGAAGAGGAAAAAAACAGAAGAAAATAGGAAAAGAAAATAAAAAAGGATTAATAGAAACGAGACAAAGCAAATGAAAATAACAAAGAGGAGACCTCTCAATAGAATTGGAAAGAACGAGCTTTTAGGTGAATGGAGACAAACCCTAGTGGTTTAGGAAACTATTTTCAAAGAACCGTTGATTTCTTCCAAACCAAGCTCAGAGAGAAAGAAGCTTTAACCGCACTAATCCAAAGGAAAGAAGGAAGAAACTAGAATAAAGTACTCATACAAGATATCATACTATCAAAATGTAGAATCAAGAATTTCTTCAGCTTAAAACTTTTATTTTTTTTTTAAAAGATCACAAACTTCTCATTAAGATAATGAAAAGGAGTACATCAAAATTACAAACCCCGAAGGGGAAATAAAGTTACAAAAAAGACTACAAAAAAAAAACTATCAAAATTACCCCAAAGAGCTACGCGGAGCCAAGGGAGAAGACTTAAAATCTTAAACTAGGAAACATCAAAGATAGGAGTTCAGGTTATTAGCTAAATCTTGAACGGAAATAGAACGGAACACACTGGACAATGAGCTCCAATGATATGCATTAAGCAGAGCACGCTCGAATTTGACTTCCCAAGTAGTTGAACAGTTATCGAAGATCCGTTGATTGCGCTCCCACCATATTTCATATAAAATTGATTTTGAAATATTGGCCCACAGTATTCTGGCCCTTTTTGGCATTCTTGGACCCTTTAATAGGCTGATGACATTCTCCTTGCAGCCATAAGAGAACACCCAATTGACTTTGAATAACATAAAGAACTTTGACCAGCAGAGGCCTGAGAAGGAGCAGAGGAAGAACAGATGGGATGAAGATTCAAAGTTAAGGCGGCAAAGAGGACAAGGCGAAGGCGAATGCGCATGGTTAAGTAGCTTAAATTGAATCTTGTCCGCAGTATTTATACAACCATTAATGAGAATCCAAGAGAGGATTGACACCTTTTTTGGGCTTTTTGTTTTCCAAATATGTTTGAACAGTATCATATCCATTGTTGCAGAATTTTCCAAATACTTCGAGAGGGATTTTACAGAGAATTTACGATTAGCTTCAAGGGGCCAGACAAGTTTGTCATTTGGAGAAGACACTGAAATCCGAGAGATTATAGATAGAAAGTTAATGAGGTCCCTTTCTTCATCTTCTATCAATGATCGTCTGAAATTGATATTCCATGAGAGAGAGATTGAGTCCCAAAAGGATGCCACTGAGCCTTCTTTTATCGTTGAAATGTTGAAAATCCGTGGGAATAAATGTTTGAGAGTAGAGCTGGCAGCCCAAATATCAGACCAGAAATCTATTCTTAGTCCATTGCCTAGCTGAAACTTTGAAAGATGAAAGTTCTTCTCCCACTGTAAGGATATGTGATGCCAAGGGCTTTTAAGGCTAGAATGTTTCTTAGGGTGGGTGTGCCAATGGAAATGGGAGAGACCATAGATACTTACAATAATCTGGCGCCAAAACGCATCTGGTTCATGAACGAATCTCCATCCCCATTTTGATAGCAAAACTTCATTTTTGTTTCTAATTGACCCGATGCCCAAGCCTCCGGCTTGCTTGTTGATAACCAAATGGCTCCATCTTACCAAGTGATTGATGGAGCTGCCCTCTTTACTTCCCCAAAAGAACTTACTGATCAATCTTTCTAGCTTAAGCGCAACCACTGATGGTATTTTGAAGACCGATAGGTAATAGATGGGAACATTAGCCAACACTGAATTACAGAGGGTCAGTCTTCCTCCTCGAGAGAGATTATATTTTGCCCACCTATCTAGTTTCTTGTCAATTCGATCAAGAACCGGCTGCCAAAACGATGCTGAGTTTGGATTTCCCCCCAAAGAAAGACCCAGATATAAAAATGGTAGACTCTCAACTTTACAGTTCAGCTTTAATGCATAAAGGCTGCAGTTTCAAGTTCACAAATATTGAAACCACAGAGGGATGATTTTTCCCAATTGATTTTCAAGCCAGTACACCATTCGAATAATTGAATAAATTGTATTAAGGAGGATACCATTTCGTAGTCGTATTTGCAGAATAGAAGGGTGTCATCTGCAAATTGGAGTAAGGGGAGGTGCATATTGTCATTTCCCACCATGAAACCATCCAAGATCCCCCTTGAATGTGCTTGTGCTACCAAGGCACTGAAAACCTCGCTGACTAAAAGGAAAAGAAAAAGTGAGAGAGGATCACCTTGTCTAATTCCTCGGGATGCTGAAATTCTGCCTTTTGGTTGGCCATTGATTATTACTGAGAATTTAGAGCCATAGATACATCCCTTGATCCACTTAATCCACTTCGAGTGAAATCCCCTTCTAGTCATTACCTCAACAAGAAAATCTTAATCTACACAGTCAAATGCCTTCTCCAAATCCAGCTTTAGGATCCACCCAGCTTTCTTTTTTTTCCTATAATCTTCAACTGCTTCATTGGCAATTAGAATGGGGTCTAGAATTTGACGGTTGTGGATGAAGGCACTCTAAAATTTTGAAACTAAAGATGGCATCACAATCTTAAGGAGTTCAGCCAGCACCTTGGCTAAGATCTTGTAAATGGAGGTTGTGAGACTGATTGGTCGAAAGACTTTAACTGATGTAACTTCCACTTTTTTCTGAATAAGGCAGATAAAAAGTTCTCCTTAATTCCTGAGTTGAGATGGCCATTTTCAAAAAATTCTGCAAACAGCTTAATGAAGTCGTTCTTGAAATGAGACCAATATTCAATATAAAACTCCATGGTAAAACCATCGGGACCCGGCCCCTTGTTTTTCCCAAGAGATTTTATGGCTGCAAAGATTTCTTCAGCCGAGAAAGGCTTGGAGAGATTGGAGTTTTGTGAGTCCGATACGAGGTTCCACTCTAAGTTGCAAGGTAAAACTCTAATCCCTGGTAGTTTTGAATATAATGTGCTGAAGAATCCGACAACTTCATTTTCAATATCTGCAGGGTCTACCAAAGGTCCAGAACTGTTATGAATGGATGAGATGAATCCTTTCCTTCTTTTGGCTGCTAGGAATCTATGAAAGAAACCAGTGTTCTCATCCCCTAATTTAAAGCTACAAGTAGCAAAGGCAGAAGAAATAAAAGATGGAGAGTGATACCAGAGACTTGTTAGAAGATTGATTTATTTGTCTCATACACATCCTGATATTTCATATGTTGTGAGCATGATAACTCAATTTATGCATGCACCTAGACCAACTCATTTCGAAATTGCTTATAGAATTTTGAGGTACCTAAAAGGGACTCTTAGTAAAGACATTTTCTTTAAACAATAAAATCAGCAGAATAATTTTGAAGTAGAAATTTATACTGATGTAGATTGAGCAGGAAGTACTGCAGATAGAAGGTCCACATCTGGTTATTGTTCCTTTGTTGAAGGAAACCTTGTTACTTGGAGAAGTAAAAAACAAAATGTGGTAGCCAGGAGTAGTGCTGAAGCAGAGTTTAGAGCTTTAGCTAATGAAATCTGTGAAGGTATATGGATAAAGAGAATACTCGAAGAATTGAAGATTCTTTTGAAGACACCTATACGTGTTTATTGTGACACTAAAGTTGCAATCTCTATTGCTCATAATCCATTTCTACATGATAGAACAAAACATATCAAGATTGTTAAGCATTTTATCAAGAAAAAAATTGATGCCGGTACAATATGCATTCCTTATCTTCCTACGTCAGAGCAAACTGCTGATATATTAACCAAAGAACTTTCAAAGAGGCAATTTGATCGATTGATTGATACGCTGGCTATGGAAAGTATCTTTAAATTAGCTTGAGGGAGAGTGTTGAAATTCTAACTATTAAGGAATGTATGTATTAATAATAGAATAGAATATTTGGTAGAGAATTCCTCTTGATTGTATTCTATAGTGATTATATTCCATATTTGTAATGTTTCCATATACGTAAGAGGTTTTTTTCCTATATAAGGCACATATTGAATATAGCAATATGTATCATTTGCTCTCAAAAGTAAGATAATCTTCCAAGGTTACATCAACCTAGGAATAAACTTGTTGCATGGATCTTTATGGCCTACCTAAACTTACATCAGAACCCATAGTTGGACATAAACTCCATTATGGAGATTGAAGAGAGATCTCCTCCTTTAGAATATCTTTTTCAGATTAACAAGAACCTTTATCTGAAGTACGGTTTAAAAAACACCTATTAATCAATCCCAATTGAAATTCCTCAATACTTTTCAGATTTACATTTTCAATTAAAGGAACAGCCTCCTCCACATTATGAGTTTCACTCAGAAGGATAGCTTCGAAGATGGAATCATCAAAGTTGTCTGCAAAATGGTCCAACTTTATAAAGACCTGCTTTAGGATGGCATGGCTAGAGCATTATCAATGTATCTTCAATATAGTAAAACAAACCCCTTAAAAGAAGAAATACCTCATTAGGGAGTTTGTTTCCTAGGAACATTTTTAGTAATTCAATTAGAAATTTATCATGTTTTAAAAAATGTGCACCTCAATTTCCAAATTTGATCGCATCATTTAAAAAAAAAAAACTGTAATTTTTGTTCATCTCTTACAGCAGAAATTTTAGGATATGTATGAACTATGAAGATGACAAAGGCACCATATGAAATTTACATAACATACCTATGGATTATAGCAGCATTGGAGAAGGGTACAAACAAAAAAAGAACTTCGATAGAATAAAGCGTAAAACAAAACTACCAATCGTAACAACATAACATTGCAATGAGAGGATTTACCGGTTCTTCCCGAAGGTTAATCCAAAGAACGTGAGCTTGTTGTCCATGTTTTTGAGCTCCAACATACTTGAGAACATTTTGAATTCCAAGGATTGTAGGAATAGCAACACCATGGACTTGTAATGAATGGGCCTGAGGAAAAATGCAAAAAGGAGAATGATTAGTGAATGGTGAACTACATAATTAACTATCCAGTTAATTAATTGGTGAATTACACAATTAAACTACAACTAACTATGGTAAAAACAACATAACATTGCGATGAAGGGGTTATGTAGATGGCTATTGGTTTGGTTGTCAAGGGGTGTCCTCAGTATTGTTCTGGTGTTCTATGAAGTTTGTTCTTTGCAGATTTCAAGGCTTTTGATACCTTCGGGATCGCTTCCGTACTGTTTTCCTTTTTGAAATCTACCCAATGAAGATGGCTTTAGTCGAGAAGTTTGTTTTGGTTTCCACGAGTATTGTTATTTTCTGGAGTTTGTGGCAAGCATTAGGCAAAATTTGTTTCCAACTTTCAAGCTATGACGAAAACAGTGTCTAAGCCTCTTATTGATTCTGCTACAAAGAATTAGAATTTTCTGCTCAAGCCACTCTTAGTCTTCTGAGGGTTATCCCGTACAGAATTATTCTGGCTTCAAGTTGCTCTCTTTTCTCTTGCTAGTTTGATTTTTTATACTTGTCTTTCTGTTTTATTTGGTATACTGTTTTGTTTTCTGCTTTTATTCTCAATGACCAATAGTCTCTTTTCAAATCATGAATGAAAAGATTTATTTCTTGTTCAAAAAACTTGAAATGCACCCATAATTAAAGTTTCACACTAAGGGCTCCCTCAAAACTGATTCTGGAAAGCTAAACATAGTGAAGACACTTTGCTTACCGAAAAGAAGATCGCAACTATATATTGTACACTGTCTTTTTTCTGACAAAAACAAGCTTTCATTGAGAAAACAAATGAAAGAATACCAAAGTGACAAACAACCACGCTCGTAAGAGGGACCAATCCCACCATATATATACATATATATGTATATATATATATATATATATATATATATATATATATTAGCAAAATTAGATCTAACAAAAAATTATTACTTAGAAAAAATTTAAGCATCAAGACCAAGCCTTGATAGACTAAAAAACACATGGACCCCTAGCCACACCCCCACAAAAACGCAAAAACCCCGCATGCGATAAAATTCTCCCATTCTCCTAAAATGGGAGACGAAGGAACTTGTTGATCATCTCCATGTATCGACTAAGTGTTGAAATATGTTAAAGTACCAATCAACCCAAAAGCTTAAACTGGTGAGTTTGTGTAAATTAATTACATCAACGCAACTTGCAAAATGAAAGCTTCAAAAAAGAAACTCCAGGCATGAGCATACTGACAACTCCAAAGGATATGATCTAGATCATCCTCTACCCTCCAACACAAAATGTAACAGAATGGTCCCACCAACTAGGGAAAATTATTGTTCGCTCTCCGATGAATGACCTACCAATCAAAGAACTAAATCATTCTTTGAGATTTTCATCTTCCGTGGATAGAATACACAGACTCGCTAGAAGCCTAAAGAGAGAGAGTAAACAAGCATTGAATCATTGAATGAAAGAACAACACCAAAACCCTAAAATAGGTTAAGGCTCGACAAACAGCAAACTCTCTCCCTGATATGAACTAAATCTCTTCAACCAAAGATAAGAGAGCTAACATGTCTACTGTTTCCCTATTGGATAACGGACAATGAAAACCTAATAAAGGAAAAAAAAATTCCCTGAAACAAGAGGGGAACGCACCTGACGGTAATTCGGAGCACCATCTATTTGAGGTGATAGGCGTTTGTTCTGGCATCCGGGGAAATGGTCACTTTTAAGAATCGTTTTCTTACCCAGTACTGATCCTCCTCTAAACTTCATAACATGCTCAGGCTCCTTTGGCATCAACGACATAGCTCTATCATTAATAAGTTTCACACCACTACAATACACTACCACCAAATCAGCTAAACCCAACTTAAGTTTCACTGTAACTATAAACACATAAACCTGCAATATTTCAAACAATGGGTGATATATTACAAAAAGCAACATAAATAACGTCTAGATCTATCAAAAAGATCAAAAGTAAAATTTGATAGCTTGAATACACTAGTACACTACTTTATTCCAGTTCTATGCTCATCTTTTTTATATTTCAATCGAATATAAAATCTATCTCTACATTCTAATTCTATTTGTCCTACACTGCAAAACTACAATTCTCTAAGGTTCCCAGCAAATATTATTCGATGCTACAGTAGCAGTTTGCAAAAAAAAAAAAAAAACGCAACGTATCTATTAAATTCAAGCAGGTCTTTGAATTTTGCCATACAAGATTTGAAGTAGAGCTAGGAGAAAATGAAATACCACCATACCATCCTTCTATATAATTGAGAAGGCATGGGGCGAGTCTTGTACATTATTCATAATCTATATTTTCATCAAAACCCTAAATGCTCTGAAACCTTATACCAGCACCTACACCCCGAAAATTTACGTAACAATTTACAATAAAAGTGAAAAAAGAAGGAAAAAGAAGATAAGAACAGAAACTCTCAAAACCCTGAATAAAATAGTCAAGTACAGTAGTTCAAAAAGAAAGAAATTCAGACAAGAAACGGAAATGAAAAGAAAACGATAATTAATCATAGAAAATTCACCGGTTCTGGAGATCTGCCACAGTTGAAGCTCGTGAGTTTTCGAACCAGAGAGCTTAAGGGACAGTGACGGAAGAAACAGAGCTCTTGAGAACGTCGAAGAGGGAAAATTGGCGAAGGAAGGATGTGGATAGAGTGGCGGCGCCTCCGACGACGTCGTTTTCCGGCGAGTTGCTCCGACGAAGGCACAAATAGAAAACAGAGTAGAGGCAACGGAACGGAACGAAACGGAACGTGAATGTGATGTAGAGAGTGGGTGATAGTGGAAGCTTTGCCTGTTGCGATTGGGAGCAAGAGATATAGTCAAATAGGGTACGAGCTCGACGCCAGCTGATTCAGATTTTCTTTTTTCTTTTTTTCTTTTTTTTTTCTTTTTTTTTTTTAAGATTATATATGAGCTATTGGTTTCGTTGACAAAAAGATGTATATATAGTTTTGTTTGGTTATGGAAAATTTTATATTAAAAAAAAAAAAAAAGAAAGAAATTATGTAAATTTTTATTAACCAATTCAATTTTTTGGGTTTTTTATGCATTTAAAATATTCAACTTTAACTCTATTTTTTGAATTTGGATGAGTTCTTCAATTGTGAAAATTCTTCTTTATTTATATATATAAAAAAAAAAAAAAGAATTTTACATGTATAGCAAAAATACATATAAATTAAAATCTAACATTTTTTATAAAAAAAAATAGATAAATAAGTAGTTTTTGTAAAATTATCAAAATATCTCGACCAATTTTGGCAAAATCTCTAAGGGGTGTTTGTTTGGAAAATTGTGGAGCGTTAATTTTACCTGTTTAGAAATGATGAGTTATTTTAAGTGATTATAAATAAGAAATTATAATAATAGCTCGTTTGTATAATATTTTTAAATAGTGATTACAAAGCTCGTTTATAAAATCTACATATAAACACAAAACAAACAACCCCTAATGAGTTTGACAATCTAAACTATGCTCAAACTAACTCGAACTATAATTGAAATGATGCTAATGCATCGTTGGTACCAGCTGAACTATGTTCGCTTTGACACATAATTGTTAATAAAGAGAGAGATCAAGAGAGTTTTGAATTAAAATTTGTGATATGTTATTTAATAAGCCATGCCGATCACAATTACGATTAGGCTTAAGTTTTACTTATACAATGTTTTTTTTTCTTTTAATTTGTGATTAGGAAAGTATGAACCTGTCTCAATTTTTATCCGAAATCCGAATATAATTTGAAGTAAAATGTTGCTTTAAACGAATTTTTTTCGTGTTTTGTTTACTAAATGATGTTTGAGTTGAGATTTTAAAAGTATTGAGTATGATGATTTATTTGAATATTTAGAAGTAACGATTGCAGTAAATACCTGTTTGTACAATTTATAAGAATATTTAAAATGAGGATTTAAAAATAATAATTAGTAATTATTGCAATTAAAAATTTGTTTGGATGTTTTTAAGATCATTTAAAATCAAATTTTATTTTAAATATTTAGAAGTAATAATTATAATCAAAAACTTTTTTGAATATAGTTTTTAAGTGTATTTAAAATTAGTATTTAGAATGATATTTATTTTTAAAAGTAATTGCTAACGTCAAAAACTTGTTTGGATGTAATTCATTTATAAATATAATTTGAAAGCCTCGGCTTGTGTTTAATTTTGAAACCAATGAAATGTAAATAATTATAAAAAATAATGAAAATATAGAAAATAAAAATGATTACACTAGTTCATCTAAATATATTTAAAGTGAATGAAATATTTATGGATATTTTGATAAATAATTACAGTGATAAATTATTTTGAATGGTTTTGAAGTATGATAATAATAAAGTTTAAGCTTCCGATATAATAATAAAGCTTTGAATTTGTACAAAAGAAATATTGTGAGTGTCTTCTATATAAGACTTTTGGTTCTCTCCCTCAATTTGTACTTAAAAAAAGAAAAAGAAATTAATGCGGTTGAATGATAACCACAATTTTGTCCCTCTTTGTCCACTCACATGTTACCCATGTTAATTTTAATCAAGCAACAACTACTTTTGGTGAATCTATAGGTTTTTAATTTCAAAATAAGTAATGTTCAACCGACATCTTAATTGTACTAACGACATTGACGTTAGAAGTTGATACCACACTCTATTTACTATGAAAAAAACCCCTCAAGTCGATTAAGACTTCAGTTTGAATTGACTTCATTAATTGTGAATAACATTTCATTTTTTAACATTTGTTAAATTGTATTTACTTTAGAATAATTTTGTTGTCAGGGCTTTCCTATGTGAGAGTGCGAGATTTTGTAGAACACTATAATCTCATAGTTCTTTCTTCTTTGTGAGAGAGTTAAATGACCACCATTTGTACATAATAAGATCCACTTTGATCGATGTTCATAATTTTGAATGAGAATCATCTCTTCAATTGGGATAATAGATGTAGAGCTAGTTCTCTAACCACTTGAAATCAGTGTGTCATTTCTTCTCTTCTTCATCATTCTTTATTAGTTTATTCATCTCATATGATATTTTGATTTTGGTTTAAATTTTAGAGATATCACGTTAGATTTTCTTAAAAGACTTATTGTCTTCCAGTCTTCTATTAACTTTGGTGTTCTCATGAAGGGTAAATTCGTAATGTAGGATGTACATATGTGTTGGGTTGGGTAAGACAATGTTTTAAACTAACCCAAAATTTTATGTACGTAAATTTATCAATACATTTTACTTTATGTGTTCGAGCAACTAAACTCAATCTCACCCTTATATTTTTAGGTTAAGTTGGGTTGAATCCATAAAAAAAAAAAAAAAAAAATGTTCCAACATATATTGTTATTTATTTTCACTTTCAATAGAAATCAACGTAATAACTCTTGATGGACAAATCAACTTCATTTTATATTATTGGTAGGTATATTTTAAAGATTTAACAATGTTTTATACAATTTTTGAGATTATAAAGTCGAGAAGTACATACTCGAGAAGAAAAATATACACATATATAATTATGTTATATAAGTAAAATATATAATAAATAACAAATTTTGGTTGGCTCCCATTAACCAAATAATTTTAGATGAATCAAAAAGCTAAATCTAAAAAAATTCAATTGATTCGAATCCAATTCAACCTAAATAAATTTATGGTTAATCCGACTCAATCAGTCGAATTAGATTAGTTGATTCAGATTGTCGAGTTATTTGAACATTTATATGTATTAAATACAAATCTCCTAAATAGATAGGGCATAAATCTCATAATTGCTTTTTTTGATATACATATTTCACACTATACTCGGATAACTATGCCCGTCCCACACTGAAATACATGCACTAAAGAAGTGGATACTACAAATTATTGTCACATATAAATTTCGAACCTAGAATCCTGAAGGAGCACACTTGAATCCAAATTTTCGATCAACTGCGCCACCCATTAAGTACCCCATAAATCTCATAGTCAAGGCATGCTTTGAGAAATTTTACAATTTTTTGTAACATATTATCCATTTGTTCACGTTTGTTCGAAATAAATAAATATATTATCTTTTAGCGCTGACATTATTTTATTCCCGCTCTTTGTAAATTACAATACAGCACAACAACAGTAGTTAAAAACAAATAAAAATAAAATAAAAATAAATAAATAAATAAAATCGTCCACGTTTTACAGGTTATCAATTTAAATAAAAGAAATGCCAAAAATGGTCGGCCCCTGACTGCATTGTCCATGCCCGACACTACAGCTGTCAGTCAACACGTGTCTAATTTTAATTCAGGTATTGATTTTATTATTATATATTTGTTTTACCACAATAAAAGATAGAGATTCAAAATCATCATCATTGATCTTAGGTGGTTGAGTTACTTTGTTGGTAGATATAGAAGTTTTGTGAATTTCATGTAAAGGAAAAATAGGGTTAATATGTTATAATAGTATCAAACTTTGAGTTTTGTTCATTGAATTTTAAAATGCCATGTGATTTAGTTATGAGTATAAATAGAGAAGGCTAGTTTACTTGCTACTTGGATTTTGATGAAATGTGCATGAACCATGAATATTTTGAGTTGTTTGTTTGAGTTTTTATGAAGTAATTATTTTGAGTGATTGCTACTACTTCGTTTGAATGAAGTTTGTTGTAGAGTGATTTGATAGAATAATTGTTAAAAGTTCGTTTGGATGTGAATTGATTATGGAGGGTTATAGAAAATGATTATTGATTTTTTATGATGTGACATTTAAGAATATGTTTAAATAAAAAATTATATAATTTTAATTTTTTATTATTTCAAATTATTGGAAGACTTTTTTTTATATTAGTGTCTCATTTATTTATTTATTCACGATTTTTACTAAAATTTAAAACAATACAAACAATGTAAATGAATAAATATTTCAAAATTTATTTAGATAATTGAAAATAAAATATGTATTACTTATAATTAAATTTATTTATGTTATTGGCAAAATATTTTCCGAAATACCCGAACAAGGCTTAGAACTTCTCAGAGAGTAGCTGAAGCCAAAACCTAGAAAAGACCAAAACCCCTAAGGGGTCAGCCATTGAGGCCTTGACCCCAGAGGGACGACTAAGCACATTCTAGACCCCCCACCCAAGGGGTTGGTAAAAGAAGGCCTTGACTCCTAGGGGGTCGGCGATGGAGGCTTTAACCCCCTCAAAGGTCGGCTAAGCCAATTCCAGCCCCCCTCAAGGATCGACCAAAGGAGGCATTGACCCCCTAGTGGTGGCCATGGCCGCCTTGACCCCATGTGGGTCGGTCAAGGCCAATATGGCCCCCTACGGGTCGACCAAGGTAGGCTAGAACCCTCTGGGGGTCGACCAAGGAGGCTTTGACTCCTTGAGGGTTGGCCCAGCTCAATTCGACCCTCCAAAGGTCAACGAAAGGAGGTCGAGACCCCCATGGGGTCAGCCATGGAGGCCTTAACCCTCTAGGGGTTGATCAAGGCTAATCTGGCCCTTCTAAGGGCCGACCAAAGCAGGTTTGATCCCTCAAGGGTCGACCGTTAAGATCAATACTCTCCGTCAAGAGTCGAGAGAGTCTAAGTAATGACTGGATCCGCTGATAACGACCATAAGGGCCAAAACCCCCTTTAGTGGCGAGCCGTGAAGGTAAGGACCCGCAAGGGTTGATCGAGACCAAAACCGACCTCCAAGAAGATCGGTCGAGTGGGCCAACCCCAAGAGGGCCGCCCATGGAGGTTATGACTCTCATGTGGATGAGTCGACCAACTTCACGTAGCATTTAGGACTGTTGCACTTATTAGGTGTAACATCATGAAGTTACATAGAGAAGGCCCACACCCTCAAAGGGTTGGTCGTCGAGGTGAGAACTTGCAAATGTTGGCCAAGTTCAAGTAACGTCCAAGACAAGAACGTTACACCCCTAATGTAACAACAAAAAATTTCCTATTAGCTAAAATTGGATTTAATCCATAGCTGGATGGTTTTACAATCTTTACTATTTTATTTATTAATTAAAATGAAGAATAATTTATTTTTTTCCTTATAATAATTAATTGAATGAACATCACAAGATTTTAAGTAAATATTAATTGATTTTATTTAGTGGCTTAAATTAAAACATAAGTGATTAAATGCTTGTTTATATAAATAAGTTTATGAGAAATTCCAAGGGGGTTTAAGCTTAAACACATTCCAAACACTCATTGTGTCAAAATCTTACTTTTCATAACCACTCAAAACAAACAACCCATTTTCAACTTTTAACCTAATCTATCAAGTTATATCACTTTCTCTCTCATTTCCTTTAGAAAATTGTGCCTACATCTTCTTCAATGTAGCCTTTCACCATTTTTTTTTTCAACTCAAACCTTGGCAAAAATCCAGCCACTGCCGGAGTCCTTGGGCGTCGTTCCGTGGTCGCGGGTCGTCGCCACTCAAGCCGAACAAGCCGCCGCGAACAAGCCTTCATCGTGCGGTCATTTTCATCTTCGTGAGCCGCCATGTACGTCCTTCTATGTGAGCTTCTTGTTGTTACTAAAACTCTATATTGTATGTTGGCATACCTTGAGTAAATATGAGATCCATGAAAGTTTTATTGAATAGTAAGATATTGAAAAGTTTCATGCCTTGTTGTTGTTTTTCAAACTCTAAGAATGTTCTTGCTTTTGCAAAACTCATTGATGATCCATGTGATTTTGTGGATTTTAAAAGTGTTGGAGACTCATAGTTGTGAATAAGGAAGCTTTATTTTTGATATGTGAAAACCACCATGATTGACCTTGAAGTTGTAGGATCTCCATTGTTTATATTTAGAAGAGAAGAGAAAAACTAAAAGGGAGAAGATGAAACATTGGAACTCTCTTTGTATTTAAAATTGTTAAATAATGATTATAAAATTAAGATATTAGTTGGTGGGACCCATGTGATTTTTTATGTGAAAATTATTAAAATAGATATATAAACATACAAATCAAAATTGATTTAGTGGGGGTTAAAAGAATGATTTTATTATTAGAGGAATTGGATAGTTTGAATGTTTGACCAGATTTGACCGATCAACCGAGTTGACCGGGTCCCGGGTCTCGAAAACACGTTTTTCAAAGTTAGGTTCTCTTTGCTAATTTTGGCGTTCTGAATCCATTTTCGAGAGTCTAAGGTGCTATTTTTGTCCCGTTAAATTTCTAGGACTCCGTTCGTGTGCTAGCCTTCGTTGAACATTGATTTGGAGCTTAGGAGCTCGCTCGTGGGAACGCTTAAG
>JBBMEG010000004.1:11948110-11964961 GCA_037832605.1 Cyclanthera cordifolia
GTTCTCAGGGAGTTTCAAGACAAGAAATTAAAAGCCTTGAAGCAAGTTGAAATTTGGGAAAATGAATATTGGGAAAAGCAGAGGAAGGGAAATTAGATTTGGGATTTATTTGCTTTTGTTGAGATGAACGATGTATTACTTTTTGACATTTATATAAATAATTATATGATTTATTTTAATTATATTTTTTTAAATATATAAAACATGAACAATTTACACATCTAAATAAATGATAAATTAAACGTGTGACATATTATTATCCACACAAATAACATAAAAAGTATACACAATATTTTTTTTTATGTGATAGAAAAGTTGTTTTATTTTTATTTTATTAATAAATGGCACATAATGTCTGATATTTAATCTTTTGATTGTTTCAAAAAAAAAAATTTATTAGCGCGAGTATTTTTGATAATTTACATACATTTAATTATTATTTGAATGACTTTTTCGTCTTCATTTTAGATAATATTCTATTTAAGATTTAAAGTTCCAGACTTATCTATAAAATTAATTAAAAAAAAAAAAAGAAACGAATAATGTAAGACATCAATTGACAAGCTAAAAATAATAACAATAATAAATAAATAAATAAAGAAGATGACGACAACGACCATAAGATATGACATGAAAATTACATTTTGACCTATTACTTTTTCGCCAGCCAAAACAATAATTTACTTTATATTTTTTTGAAAAATATGATTAAAAAGGATTTTGAAAAATGAGACGTTGATAGAATATTATAAAATTATTGTTGAAATTTTGAAGGATTAATTCAATTTGTGAAAATTAACTTAATATGTACACTAAATATATACTTGACGAATTAAGTTAATCGGTATTAAGCAAACACTTGCAATAAATATATTATTTCTTTTTGTCTATTAAAATTCTGAATGAGAAAGTCATTAGAGTAACTAAAAAAATATTAATTATAGTTTTCGTTAATTAAAAGAAAAAAAAAATCCATGCCAAATAAAATTAAATTTTGTTTTCTATTTTTTTTAAATATTTTTTATTTTTCGTTTGATGTATATTATAATATTAGCTTTTTATTTCTTTTTCTCGTTATAAAAGATGAACTTTATCTTGAGAGAAAATGACATTATTTGTGTAACTTTCTACTACGTCATGTAGACTAGATACAAATAAATTATTTACAAACATTATTTAATTTAATTGTTGGATACATTAAAAATGGTGATTAATATAGAGTTTAAATGATATTTATTATTTATGTAAACAAAAAACTATATGTTATAATATATATATATATATATATATATATATATATATATATATTTTTTTTTTTTTTTTTTTTTTAATTTTTTTTTTTTTAAACATCTAGAGTAGAACTTTAGTGATTTCTTGTAAAGTAGACTAGCTATGAGTTGACGAGTTTAGGAGAGTTGATAATGTGGATCAGTGTGTTCTTTGCAGTAGACTAAAGGAAACATACTTTATTGTGGTCAAAGATGGCAAGTTTGCAATCCAGGCTTGACATATGGTGTATCCTTACTATGATTTTACGTTTTTTTTTTCAGAAGTAATTTCTTGGTGAAATGTTTTGGTAAAAAATTTGTATCAAAATTTCTGAAGGAGATCTTGCCAAAGCATATGACAATTATAGGCTTATCGTACTTTCATTTTACATAATGAGAATTATACCGATCACTAAGAAAGATGAATTAATAAATTTAATTTTTGATGCCTTGAACTTATATGGGAATTGGTCTTGTGCAGGGGAAGAGGGGAAGGGCCATTCATAACGCTATGGATAAGTCTCGTTTGACCCCACCTCCAAAAAAACGTTTGGGAAGCTTAATATGGATGGTTTATGGCATTCGGATCACAATGAGGGTCTGGTCGATTAGATCGCGTGTGATTCAAAAAGAAGGTTGATGTTGGTGGGAGCAAAAAGTGGGCTCAAAGCACTCTTGCATCAGTAACAGAGGAATTGGCGATTCGGGAAGGGTTGAGACACATTCTATCCAAGGTTCCCAATCCCCGCTTCTCACATCTTTGTGGAATCTGACTCTAAGCTGTTGGTTGATTTACTTCATGGTATTTCCCAGAGATATTTCGGAATTCGGCAATGTTGTCGCCAAAATTAGAGAGTTGGTGCCATAATTGTAAGACTATTTCGTTCCATCTTTGTAGTAAATCTTGTAATACAACGACAAATTTACTTGCTAAGTTTCTCATGTTTCGAGCTTTTATTGTTTGTATGTCAGGATACTGTTGTGAATGATGATTTTTTTTTTTTGCTCTTTTGGAGCGGGTGAATCTCCCTCGCAGTTCATTTCGATATTGCTAGAAGACTTTTGTAACTCGATTTTTTTTTTGTTTGATTAGGCAGAATGAAGTTTCTTTATTCTAAAAAAAATTATTTCCACAGAAAAAAATATATACATGAAAACAAAAATTAAAATAAAAAAATGTCACATATGTGTGTACATGTACATACATAAACATATGTATGTACATGTACACAATAGACATATATAATATAATGAAAAAATATTGTATGATCTAAATAATGCCTACATTTTGTGGTTCAAAATAGACCAAATTTTATTTTATTTTAACTTCAGATAAATAAAAAATAAAATAAGATAAATAAAATAAAAATGTAACATATATTGAGCAACATACACACCAATATTTAGAGTATATTTTCTAATATAATATACATTTTGTAACCACACCGATGGAGACAATAGAGTCAACTACACGACTCTTCAATTTCTCAAATAAAATATGTTTCAAAAAAAAATTCCTCGAATAAAATAGAAAAAAAAAAAAAAAAAAAACTTGTTTGGGGAGTATTTAAGTAGCATATTTTAATGTTGAAATTAAATTAATCTGTTATTATTTTTCTTTTTATCAGTCTATTTTTATTTTCAATTGATTGATTGATTTAAATTTTTATTTTGTTGACTTCAGCTAAAAACAAAAAAACAAAAACAAAAACAAAAACAAAAATAAATAGATAAATTGAGTCAGTTGATCATTGACTCAATCGATCTTAATTTTGATCGTGACAAAATGATAAACTAACTTCTGAAATTATTTTTACGTATTTGATATATATTTTGGGGAGTCTTCATGATTTTTTTTTTAAGCCTCAAATTATAGAAAAATTGAAATATTGCCATGTTTCAATTTTATAATTTTGGTTCATATATTCAAAAAAAAAAAAAAAAGTGTGTAATTCTATATTTTTTAAAACAAAAAAATTATTCATATGATTTTGATAAAGAATTATAAAAAGGATTTGTGACGTGTTCGTTTGGTTGATTAGTTGAAATATCTAACCATTTTAATAGATTACACTAATATCTAATTCAATCTCACGATCATGATCTTAAAAAAAATTTCATCCGAACGAGTTATTACACTATTTCTTGATCGAAATTATTTAAAATAACACAACTTCTCAATATAATGACTCATATAATTATTCTTTTAAATCATCATGGAATGACCTAATAATCAAAAACGCTTTAAAATATTTAAGTGATGTATTCAATTCATGGGGCTTGCAACGTGAGAGTTGCACATATCAAATAAAAAATAAATAATTATTCTTTTGATAAAAAAAAAAAGTCTAGGAAATTGACGGAGAGTAACGCTGTTACTTCGCAGCAGCTGCAAGAGAAAAATCCAGTACAAAGTACAGCCAATGGTTGACGTACACGTCATTTTAATATTTCACAAATTATATATTTTAAAAAAAGGAATAAACGTGTTTGAAGAAGAAAACAAATACGAACGACTTCGGAGTATTAAAAACACAGACCATTCAACTCTTTTTCATACCCTCTTTTTTCTCTCTCAAACAGAGATGAGCTTGAAATTGATTTTCATTTCTTTCAACTTGTCGCCATAATCTTCACTTTTCCTCTTCTCTCGAACCTCCATTGAAACCCCACCAGAGAAACCCCCATTTCTCTTTGCTTCATAACGTTTTTCTGCGTCAAAAACAGGGGAAGGTACGTTGTTTGAATGTTTGGTCTTCGATTCTACTGTAGCTTCTCGATTTTTTGACAGATCGTGTGGTTTTGTTTCTGATTGCTTGAAATGATTTTGGTAAATTAATTTGGTTTAGTTTTATGTGTAGATTGTGATGGTCTTTTGTGAAATGTGTTCCTGTACTGACTTCTTTTTGAAGAAGTGGTTATTGTTTCTGGGGTTTGTTATAGTTGGGTATGGGATGATTTGGATGTTGACTTTGGTTGTGGAAACTTGGGTTTGAGGTGGGGTGGGATATTGCATGCCAAGTGTTTGTTAAAATTTATGGAAAACTTTTTAGTTCAACCACAATTGAGGACAAGGGGATTCGAACCCTTAACCTCTTGGTTACTAGGTCATACTAGATTACACTAGAGTTGTGCTTGGTTTGTGTTTGCTCTTGGTGGAATGGCTTGTTTGTGAGAAAGATAAAGATTCTGATCTGAATTGGTAGGCTTTGTTTGTGGGTGTTTATTGATCTCGTTTATGTTGGTCGGGTGGACCTCGTTTGTAGAGACTTGGGGTCTTTAAGTTATTCTTCCTTGAAGGTCTCGAGTCCGAAACTCACAAGTGAGCTTAATTGTGTAATTACTCTTTCTCTTGGGGGTCCGTACATTAGGATGGTGCAGGCGCCCTGGATGTATAGAAAAGCAAAGCTCCAATTTGTCATCATAAAATAAACTAGGGTTTTGAGGTTGAAGAAGGGGAATTTAGATGTTTATTGTTTTGATTTAGGGAGAGTTTGTAATAGAGGCTTGGAGGTGATCTTTTGACGTGTTGAGTTTTTCATTTCTGCTTTTGAAGATTCTGTATATTCTTTTCCTGTTTCTGGGTCTCACTTTAATCTATCTCTATCTTTTATATTTGGATGTGTTGGTTCACTTTGGAATTTCAATGAATTCGATTCCTTTATCCCTTTTTTTCTGCTTTTTCTTGCTGCTTTTTTTTTCTCCCTTTAATTCAATTTTAGTTCAAAGTTGGTTTGCTTTGTGTGTATGGCTGTTTTCCCCATTTTCTAATTTTTGGAGTTCTATGAATATGGGAGAGTTTAAGGCATGCTAATTTTGTTAAGAGTGCTAATTAGCAATTAGACTATGCTTAGCACCTGTGTCTTAGATTCTGTGGATATTCTTTTTTGGTTCTGTAGATTCCATTGTTTTGTTTGGTTATTGGAAATCTGTAAAAAGGAAAGAAAACTAACTTGATATTGTAATTAAGAGGATATTCCTTTCATTTCCAGGTGCTACAATTTTGTGGAAGTTCATTGGTGTACAGATAGTTTGGAAAAAGTTCAATGGGTAACCTCAAGCTAGGAGTCGATGTAGTGGGCGCTCACGATCTTATGCCAAAAGATGGAGAGGGCTCAGCCAATGCTTTTGTGGAGCTTTACTTCGACCATCAAAGAGTCCGAACCACGACTAAGGAGAAGGATCTCAATCCTGTTTGGAACGAGAGCTTCTACTTTAACATATCAGATCCAAAAAATCTGTCTCACCTTACTCTTGAGGCCTTTGTCTTTACCTACCAGAAAGCCAGCATTAGCCCCAAGCCTTCATTTCTCGGAAAAGTTCGTCTTACTGGGACCTCGTTTGTTCCTTACTCTGATGCTGCTGTTTTTCACTATCCTCTGGAAAAACGAGGTGTTTTTTCGCGAATAAAAGGAGAGCTTGGCCTTAAGGTCTATGTTACTGATGATCCTTATCTAAAGCCTTCGAATTTACTTCCTGCCTTGGAATCATCTGTGGAAAGGGATTCTCTTCCGATTCCAGTCACATCTGAACACCAGCCAACATTACGAAAAGTTCCAAAGTTTATAGCAAGTCTATTTTCATCTGATAAAACTGAATCAAGACAGACATTTCATCACCTTCCCAATGAAAAGCAACCTCAGCAGGAACCAGCTGTGATTCATGGACAATTTGGTATGAAAACTGAGCCAATGGTTTCAACTGCTGTTCAGATGCACCCAGGGTCATCATTTCAATATAATGATTATTCAGTTAGAGAGACCAGTCCTTACCTTGGCGGCGGGATGGGTTTTGGAAGTCGTTCAACCCTTGGAGACAGACCTACAACCACCTATGACCTTGTAGAAAAGATGCATTACCTTTTCGTTCGAGTTGTGAAAGCCCGGGATCTTCCTACCAAGGATTTGACTGGAGGCTTGGATCCCTATGTTGAAGTGAAACTAGGGAATTTCAAGGGAAAAACAAAGCATTATGAGAAAAATTCAAGCCCGGAATGGAATGAGGTATTTGCCTTCACAAGGACGGATTTCCAATCAGCAGTGCTGGAAGTTACTCTTAAAGACAAAGATACCATAAAAGATGATTATGTTGGACGTTTGTACTTTGATCTTCATGAAGTTCCTACTCGAGTTCCACCCGATAGTCCATTGGCTCCGGAATGGTATCGTCTCGAAGACAAGAGTAGATCAAAGAAAAAGGGTGAACTTATGCTTGCTGTATGGTATGGCACACAAGCTGATGAAGCTTTTTCAGAGGCTTGGCATTCTGATGCTATCTCTCCTATTGATGGCACTTCAGTCATCCCTGCACATATTCGCTCAAAAGTTTATCAGTCACCGAGATTGTGGTATGTCCGTGTCAATGTTGTTGAAGCTCAAGATTTGGTTGTGCAAGAGAAGTCACGTTTTCCAGATGCCTATGTGAAGGTGCAAATTGGCAGTCAAATTTTACGAACAAAAACCGTGCAAACTCGGACATCAAATGTCTTGTGGAATGAAGATCTAATATTTGTTGCTGCTGAACCCTTTGATGATCATTTGATCCTTTTGGTTGAAGATCGCGTTGGTCCCAACAAGGATGAAACGTTAGGGAAGGCTGTTATTCCACTGGATTCTGTTGAAAAGCGTGCTGATGGCCGACCTATCCGCAGCCGATGGTACAATCTTATGAAGTCTATGTCAGATGCTGTGGAAGAAGGGGAGGGTAAGAAAGAGAAGGATAAGGATAAGGACAAGTTTCATAGTAAAATCCATCTTCGCGTTTGCCTTGAGGGTGGATATCATGTGCTCGACGAGTCGACTCACTATAGTAGCGACCTCAGACCCTCGTTGAAACCACTTTGGAAGCCACCAATTGGTATACTGGAGCTTGGCATCCTAGGCGCTGGCGGGCTTCTCCCAATGAAAAGTAGGAATGGAAAAGGGACAACTGATGCATTTTGTGTTGCAAAGTATGGTCAGAAATGGATTCGAACTCGAACAATAATCGACAACTTAAGTCCAAAGTACAATGAGCAGTACCACTGGGAGGTTTTTGATCCTGCCACAGTCCTAACTGTAGGTCTTTTTGATAATGGTCATATTGGTGAATCCAGCAACAACAACAGGGATACGAAAATTGGGAAGATTCGGATCCGTATTTCAACTCTCGAAACCGGTCGCATATACACCCATGTATATCCATTACTTGTTCTTCAGCCTTCTGGTGTCAAGAAGATGGGTGAGCTGCACCTTGCGCTGCGGTTTCTATGCCCATCAGTTATGAATTTGATGTTTATGTACTCGAAGCCTCTATTGCCAAAAATGCACTATATTAAGCCATTGTCTGTGGGTCAGCAGGAAATGCTGCGACAACAAGCAGTCAACATCGTAGCAGCTCGACTTAGCAGGGCAGAACCTTCCCTGCGGAAGGAGGTAGTTGAGTACATGTCTGATGTGAACTCTCATCTTTGGAGCATGAGGCGAAGCAAGGCTAACTTCTTCAGGATTGTGTCGGTTTTTTCGGGATTATTCGCGATCTGGAAATGGTTTGGAGAAGTGTGCATGTGGAAAACCCCCATTACTACAGTTCTGGTTCATCTTCTGTTTTTGATGCTAGTTTGTTTCCCTGAGCTGATTATGCCCACAATTTTCCTCTACATGTGTCTTATAGGAATTTGGAACTGGCGATACCGCCCTCGGAATCCTCCACATATGGACACAAAAATCTCTCATGCAGAAGTAGCTCACCCCGATGAGCTTGATGAAGAATTTGACACATTTCCGACGAGTCGAAACCCAGACATAGTACGAATGAGGTATGATCGCATGAGAAGTTTAGCAGGAAGAATCCAGTCCGTGGTAGGGGACGTGGCCACTCAAGGGGAACGAATTCAGGCACTCTTAAACTGGCGAGATCCTCGTGCAACAACCATATACATAATTTTCTGCTTCATTGCTGCTCTCGTGTTGTACGTAACGCCTTTCCAGATGCTGTTCCTTTTAACCGGTTTCTACGTCATGAGGCATCCTAGGTTCAGGAATAGAATGCCATCGGCACCATTGAACTTTTTCCGTAGGCTGCCCGCTCGGACGGATAGTATGTTATAATTTGGAATTGCAATAGTGATGGGATTTTCAAGATTGGCTTCTCTGGCAAAGATCACAAGATTTTCTCAAACTGGTTGGTGAAAGTTGCTAGTCTTTTTTGTAATCTTATTCATTTGGCTTGTATTGGAGAAGAAAGCACTGTCAATGTAATGATACTTTCTGTATGAACTCTTGCTGTTAAATAGTGTCTTATGTTTTGACTTGAAGTGTTTAAATCAACATAAGTTGACATTTAGATTAGTTGTTGAATCATGAAATAATATATAGATTGTAAAGGAAAAAGTAAGAAGCTTTTGATGTTTGGTGTTGTGTAGATCTCAAGGGAAAAGAGAACTTTAGCAAAAAAAAAAAAAAAAAAAAAAAACAATATATATATATATTCTTTCTTCTTTTTTTTTGATGAAAAGAAACATTATTTCATAAAATTTGGTGGTCTTTTCCTAAATCAAATCATGGGCAAAAACAAATGAGAAAATGTTATAGAGGATTTATTATGTTCTTTTATGGAAGTTTGAGCATTGGAGTATGATTTTTTTTTTTTTTTTTTTTTTAATATGTGTCTTAACTAGTAATTTCATAATACATGGAACTAGAGAATTGAATATTTAGTATCAAAAGTTAATACTATAAATTTTATGTTAGTCTATGCTCATTTTAACTAAATGTGTTAACTAGTGGAATTATATTCATTGGTATGAATGATTTAAAATTTTATTTCATTCAAGTCAATATAAATTGATGATAAAATATTATGAAGTAATTTAACTTTATTTTTCCTAAGTCCTAATTTTTGCAAAATGTTTTTTTTTAAAAAAAGTCCAACCAAAATATCTATAAAACTTGAAACTTGTCAAATTGAACATGTGTATAATTTACTTTAAAAAAAACAAATGAAACTACGATATCTGGCTTTACTCAGGAGACCCGAATTTAGTTTACGACAATGAAATTTTTAAAATTTTTAATTTTGATGAAACTTAGGATGGAACTTCTTTAAATTAATATTTACTTTAATTTGCATTTGATATGCATTTTAAGTAACCGGAATTTATTAAACTCACCCAGGAGTACATATGCTTCGAGCCTGAGTAAAAATAAAATGTCGTTTATTTGACAATAAGTTATCTTTCACACAATCATCGAGGTTTTTTTTTTTTAGGTTACAACATTGGGGTTGGAGGACTCGAACCACTGATCAGTGGATTGTAGTGTATCACTAGTGTCAACTGAGCAGATTTTAACGAGTATAACATGAAATTTTCAATGATTACAATAACTAGTCTCCAATCATTGATTCCATTGTCGTCTAGTGGTTAGGATATCTGGCTTTCACCCAGGAGACCTGGGTTTAAATCAATATTTACTTTAATTTGTATTTGGAAAGCAGTGTAACATATAGTTTTAATTAATATACATACAATCTTGAATCAAAACCACAAACAGTTCTCAATCAATATATCATGTAATTTTGAATCATTACAATTTGTTTGAATCATTACAATTTGTCTTAAATCATTAATTCCATTGTCGTCCAGCGGTTAGGATATCTGGCTTTCACCCAGGAGACCCGGGTTCGATTCCCGGCAATGGAATTTTTGAAAATTCTAATTATGATGGAATTTATTGTGCAACCGAAATAGTGTCAACTATGCTATGACCATCAATTGTTTTTTTAATTTGTATAAGGGTATGGTTGGAAATCCAAAAGCATTTATTTCATATATAAAAGATTTAATACATAAATTTGCAATTGTTTTTTTAATTTGCATAAGGGTATGGTTGGAAATCCAAAAGCATTTAGTTCATATATAAAAAAAATTTAATACATAAATTTGCAATTATTTTTTAAATTTGTATAAGGGTATGGTTGGTAATCCAAAAGCATTTATTTCATATATAAAAAAATTAATACATAAATTTGCAATTAGTTTGATAAGTGTACATAAATGTAAATTAGATTCTAAACTTGAATATCGAGCACAATATCTCTATTTATTTTTTACTAAATTTTAAAATATCTGGGCCGTGACATAAAGGGCACTACTGACCGAATACTGATTTTCATGATCGAACCTGTGACGCTAGCGTTGAACTGGATTAAGAGCACACAATAAAACTACTACACCACCAATTCAGTAAAATGAATTTAAAACTAAAATAAACTAATATCGAAACCAAATTTATAAATTTTCCTTATTCTCATAAATTTCAATGAAACAACCAATTATTCCTAAATGCAATAAATATTTTAATATCATTAAAAGGGCATATATTCTCGATCATAAGTCATAAGTTCAAATCTCTCACATTATCGAACATTGTTGTGCTAAAAAAAATCAAATAACAAAATTTTATTTTTAATGTCACCTGCACTTATTATATGCTCAATAATTTCTCTCCCCTACATCCAATCAAATTGAGTTTCCTTCAGCCTACAAAAGAAAAAGAGGAACAAATATATGAACATTAATAGATAATTAGAATCAAACAACTTATCACAAAAGGCCAGACTTTGGATTCATATTCATTTGTCAAACATTAGAAACAGAAAACTACAAATTAGAATGTCAATAATTCAGAATCTAACCACTTGAAAAAACCTACAAATTTCACAAGTACTTTTATAACAAGACCTGTTGTGTGCAAATTTAACAACTAAAACTGGCTCTGCCCTCACCCGCGCATCAGATCGATGTCCATGTGGGCATTGCGCATGTCCAGTGACTGCGAGGATGGCCACATATTAACCGAGGAGGTCGGAGTCAGATTCTGATTCTGCTGCACGTTCGCCATCGCTACTGCATGATCCACTGCCTGATGATCCGAGTCTATCACGCCTTCGATAGCTTCTCTCTTCTTGTACTTTGACTTCGAACTGCCCCACATGAAGCTCCCTACTATCACCTATAATCAATCATATTTATGTTTTGATTAGTCACTTTCGGGTTAAGGACAAGACTGCAATTTCACGTCGCGAATTCAAGCATTTCATTATTTATCTGTAAAGCTCGACGACAATCAGAGAAATTATGGACTCCATATGCAGCAGTTCGATTATGGAATCTAAAGGTGGGTATGGATTTGGTAGAAAAATGTGGAGTGAAAGGGTCGATGATAATAAGATAATTAACTGCTCGTTTGAAAATTGGTGTAAACAATAACTGGTTTGAAAATTAATGTTAGTAGTGATCGAGGTAATTAACTATTCATTCGAAATTTGATGTTAATAATAGTTGAGTAATAAGTTTTGCATGAGATTTGATATAGAGATTGATGGAAGGTTTAATGGTGGCAGTTTTGAGTGGTTCTTTACCCACCAATACAAACGAGTACTTAAAGGATAACTGTTTACCACTCTTCTTCTACGAAAAACAAACACACACTAAGAATTGCACAACTAGTTTCAACAGGCTATTTGAAAGCAGCAATTTCGAGATCCCAACAAAGCCAAGAAGCTACCTGAACCGGAGTTGCTGCGATAAGTGCTCCTCCTACTCCGCCGCCAACAACACGGCCATCAGGGCTAGCAAGGGAGACACTCAGACCACCTGCGCGGTTCCTGGAGCCCCCGGTTTCTCCAAGAGAGTATGAGCCCGACAGGCATATTATCTCAAAACGCCCCTACAAGTAACAAAATCAGATATAAACTTCAATTTCAGAATAGCAAGTTCTAAAGAATCTGACAAACTACAAGGCTGGTTGATTAGTTCAGTGATATGATAGCATTCAAATGAGACTAATACCCTAAGTGGAGTGATTATTTTGAGTGATTAGAAATGAGGGATTATTTTGAGTGGTTTTAAAGAAGAAATAGTAATAATTGCTCGTTTGTATGAGGTGTTTAAAGAATAATTATAAAACCTCAATTTTAATAGCTCTATAAAACACTTTAACAAACAGCCCCTAAGCAAGTAAGATTATCGACAATACAATGAGTTTCAATCTATAGTAATCGTTTATCTAAGATATCAAAATCTTACAAGTTTCTCAGATCAACTACTTGACTAGGTAGTCATGATACTGCTAGATAATATGACCTGCAGCTAGGATGTGTGTCGAGGTGCCCGGGCATTGATAGTATGGGGTGCTTAATCAACTACCTAAACCGTATCCGAAGGTGATTGAAGCATAAGAAAAACAAACAAACCTCATATGTGACTGTGCCTCCCGAAGTCGAAGGCTGACGAAGAGTTACAGTGGAAACTGCACCATTTGCTGACAAGATGCATAGAACTCTTGGTCCCTGCTGTGAAAATGACATAATTTTGGCAGCAATATCCTAAAATCAAAGTCAAACTGATATCAGTTTCAACAAGAAATGAAGGTATTCTTCTTGATCAAATAAATATCCAATAAGGTAATCTCATATAAACATATCATCTATTTCTGGAACAGTTGCTACCACTGAATTATGCATATCAAGTACTTTTTCTTTTAGCTAGTAGGCATACACTTGGCTTGAATTAGACATATATAGGATTAATGGAAGGTTAAAACTATGCAATTCAAAATGAAACAGAAAATGAGAAAATTGCATACTTCTCCTATTCCAATGGTGATAACATGTGGAGTAAAACCCATGCCTGCTGACCCAGAAAGTGTTTCACCTACAAAAGAAAGGGATTAGTGAAAATACAAAAAAGTCCATTGAGATAATTAATTTTTCCCAATTAAATTGATCTTACAAGAAAGGATTGTACTGTTTCAAACAAGAGATGTTTAGAGCAATGAAATATCTTTTTCTTTTTTTTTTTGTACTAATTGAGAGAGGGGGACAACAAACCCTATATAGAAGGACAACGGGGATTCAAATCACTGATCGAGTGAATGTAATGCATCTCTAGTGCCAACTGAGCTATGCTCGCTTTGACGACCAATTAAATACCTTTTAGGATATGTCAACAAAAGGAAAGAGGGTATGTTTGAAAATTAAGTTTAATCATTCACATAAAAAAAAAAATTAAATGCAATAAGTTAGATTTTATATGGGGTATATAAAATTTTAATCATATTTTCTAATAGGAAGGCTGAACTGCAACCTCCTTGTCGAAGATACATGTTTTTTGTTTTTTTTTGAAATCAAGCAATCGAAGCTTGGCTCGCCTATACCCGAAATAACTATGTCCGTCCTTAAGCTAGGCACCAGGAGAAATCGAACAAAGTGATACAGCAGAGATGTCTACAAATTAATGTCACAGATGAATCTCAAACCTAGGACCTTGAGGGAGCACACCTTCAAAACCCGAACTTTCAACTAAAGATACATGCTAAATACCGCTAAGTTAAGTTTAACTTCGGCAAAATTTTAATCTTATTCTGGTCTTTGACTTTTATTTTTATTCCACTTTTATCCCATCTCATAAAATTCTTTTTTAGTTATTTCTGTTGAACATCCTTTTTAAAAATTATTTCAGATCTACCTACATGAGTAGAGTAAATGAAGGGGCTTGTAGAAGGACAGATATCAGGTTCTAATCAGATTTGGATTTAAGTAGAGAAGTATTTAATTGAAGAAGTGTCCAATGCTAAAACAATTTTTTATTAAAAAGTTTGGGGGGCCTCAAATAAAATATTTGAGAATGGAAGGATTAAAAAAATAGATCATTGGAAAGTTTAGGGACAAGATATAATAAGCATGAAAGAATAGATATTAAAATAGATTTGAAACTTAAAAAGGCAAAAACAAAAAGTATCATTGAAAACAAATTTATGATGCAAAAACAAACTTAGAAATTTATGCATGAAAGACAATATTCTAAAACTGTTTTGAACAGGTATGAACAGTTTAGTATTTTCAACACTTATACTCTCCTAAATAAACAATTACACTATTGATGCTATAGTATATATTTACACCTTTACATCTATGGGAGATGTTTGGATTGAGATTTTAAGATTATTTAGAATGATGATTTATTAAGTATTTAAATAGTTTTTTTTTTGAAGTATTTAATAAATACTTGGATGTCTCAATCCAAACATCCTTAAAAGCAATTACTTCTTTGTTTATTGAAAACTAAGAACCACAGCCTTTTCCCACTACATATATATAAGAGAGCTCGCACCGGTGCTCGTCAAAGGCCAAGACTTTGCGGTTTAGAACTTAAAACCTTCAAGGGAGCATACCTTGAATACTCCGAGCTTCGTGGCAACCCTAGAGGACAAAACCAAGCAATTACTCGATTACAAGAACTCTACGAAAAAAAACTTACCCATAGAAGCTAATTGTTGCTTCTTTCCGGACCCAGGAGGTCGTCCTCTTCCCCGCTTTGGTGAAGAAGCTACATTGGCTGGATTTGGAGCAGATGGAGAAGGAGAAAGTGCCAAAGACACAGTCCCTTCGGTTCCATACTTGCGAGGCCGACCTCGCTTCCGTTTCGCAGGCTCGCTCGCAACCATTCCACCAGATTGAGCCCCAACATTGCCACCGTAAGGTGCAATGCCAGGGTTAGGGTCCATTGGCAACCCTGATCCAACATTGTTGCCTCCAGTGTTGGTCTGAAATCCAACGTTAGGGTTAGTTATGGAACGCAAGCCCTGCGATCCAGACCCAGAGTTGCCGATACCCCTCTGCATATAGAACGATTGCGACCCCGATAACGCCATTGGGTCCCTTCGATCCATTCCAAGACACTTGAAACTATAAATCTCAACAAAAAAGGCTCAAGATTCTAAGAGAAACAAACAACCAAACCACAACAAAGGAATGATATTTTCTACAAGGTCAGAATATCAAGTGAAACCAGCATGCATTGCTTGGAAATGAAGCTGATAAGACTAAAATGATCAGAATTAGAGAAAAAGGGTAGGGAATTGAAAGGAAAAGTGAGAATCATAGAACCCAAATGAAAAACACAAAAGAGAGAGAAAGAAAGAAAAATCTTGAGGTTGAAGATAAGGGTACAAAGAAAACTAAAACCAGTCCACAACCACCAGCACGTTATCAAGAACCCTAAACACTACGCATCTTTTCAGGAACAAACTTCAAATCGTGACAGGGAAAAAAAAAAGGTAGAAAGTTAAAATCCCAGAAACAAAAACACTCAAATCCCACAAACTTTGAGAAATGGTAAAAGAAAAAGAGCAAAACAGAACAGATAAAGAAGAAAGAACACTTTCCAGTACAAAAATCAAAATGCCATTCATTCAAAAACGCAAAAGACCCAATTAAAAAACAAACCCAACTCCCCTATTCATCTCCATTTCTCAATCAACAAGAGTTAAAACATCGATTATTGAAAAAACAGAACAGCAAAAAACCAAATACAGAGCAAAATCAAACCCAGTAAATTACAGGACAGGGAAAACTCAAATCAAAGAAAAGGGGGGGTTTTGGGTGGATGGACATTGAAGAAGAGCAATTACTCCAAAAGCTCAGAAGGTAATAATTCAATACAGAATCACTGAGCACAAGTCCTTATCAGAATACATTTTTCTAGGGCAAGAAACAAGCTCTGTCCACTCTGTTTTTTCTTTCCCCCTTCTCTCTCTCTCTTTCTTCTGTGTGTGTGTTAATTAACAGAGGACTGAATTTTTAGACATACAAAAAAAAGAGAGAGAGAGAGAGAGAGAGAGATTTTGAGAAAGCAAACAAAATCTCTTAAACAGAGAAAGCGCCTTTTTTTTGTTTTTGGATAACACAATGCTTTTCGATTTAAATCGGAGATAGGAATATCTCTAATTTAATTTTAATTTTTTTTAATATATTTTAAGTTTAATTTGATTCAATTTACTAAATTTAACATTATTAATTTTCCACTATTGATTGTTTCTAATTTTTTAGCAATTTTTTTTTTCCTATTTGCTTGCTTATAAAAAAAATCTCTGCAGCCAAAGATATGGGAGTGTAATATAATTGTTTTAAATAATTATAAATAAAATTTTATATTTTTAGCTTGTTTGCTTTCCAATTATTAATTTTAGTTCTTAAATAAATTAATTTTGATATTTATTAAAAATAATTGTTATTTTTCTTTAAAATGCTACCATCTTTCTTTATTGATTTTACAAAATATTTCGCATATTTCTTTTATTTATATTAAAATTATTAGTATAATTGAACCGATTTGAATAAATAGTGGCTTCAAATGGGTTATATCATCATTTTTAAACTTTCTTTTAAGTTTATAGATTAAAATGAAACAAATTTGAAAGATAAAGAATAAAAGTTGAAAATTTGAAATTTACACAGCAAAATGAAACAAGTTTGAAAGTGTATGAACTATAATGGTAGTTGATCGTTTATGGACAAAAATAATATTTTAACTTTTATTGCTTTTATAATTAAAATGAAATAAAAATATTTGATTTGAAACCGGTAAATATCACCTCCATACTATATATTGGTCCGCGGTGATTGGATTTTTTTGTTGATTAGAGGAGAAAATAGTAAATGAAGCAGGGGAAGATGCAGAAATTTAGTGATTTGTGAATATAGATTACTAATTTTGAGATTGATGTTTTAGCTACGAGAGGTTGCAAAATATATATATATA
>JBBMEG010000004.1:11969034-12010456 GCA_037832605.1 Cyclanthera cordifolia
TATATATATATTCTCTTAACCAAAAACATTTACATTGAACTAAAAAATGTTTTATTTATTGAAATAGTTGGTAGCACAGTTATTTGGTTATTCAAAATTAATTCAATTTCATAATAGTGTGCTTAGGTTTGTGTTCCCTTCTTCGATTTAATTTTTCACAAACAATTGATATATTTTAAAGTAAATAATTATTAATAGAAATTTGACAATTATAATAATTTACTTTTGTAATCATAATTGAGATGAAAATTTCAAAATTTATAATTATAATTTCTTGATCATATCACATTTGTAACACGTGCAGCGATTGAATTATTATTTTTATTTTGTTGATTTAGTTGATTAGTTAATTGTATAAAATATAAGCCATATACTTACTATAGGTTAAATATTAATATCATGCCCGCCCAAATAAATAAAAAATAAAAATCATGTACTAAAATTGAAGATAGTTCAACTTTTTAAGTGTATGACTTGATTTTTCTTACCATTAAAAATAAATGTTGATTAAATGATATGAGATAACTTCTTAGGTAGAAAAAAAAAACTTATGATTTTTAAAGATAAAATTTTAGTATTTATAATTTCGAGATAATTTTTTGAATGTAGTCTTCTGATTTAATTTTTTTTTTTTTTTTTTTGTAATTTCATAAAATCTAAAATATAGTTTTTTTCATAATCGTTTACGAACTAAATATATGTAAACAAATGTGACAATATGAATTATAAGCGTAAAAAATCAAATTATTTATGTATGAATAATTAAAATTTCGTATTCAATTTAAGAATAGTTTTTTTTTTTGAGATAGATATTTCACATTATATCCGGATAACCATGTCCGTGATACTACAAACTATTGTCACAGATAGGTTTCGAACCAAGAATATTGAGGGTGCACACCTCTCGAGCCAAAGTCTTCAACTAACTGCGTCACCACATTGAGGACATAATAAACCATTGAAATTTAATAAATAATATGAAAGAGAATATAGTTTCTGAAAAAAAAAAATTATTCTGAAATAAGCATAAAATTAGTTTTTTTAAAAAAAATTATATTAATGATTATATTTGTTTTTATAATCTAAATCGGCAAATTTATAAATTGTTTTATTGTTTAGATTTTGGAAGGGAGATAGTATATGGATATGGATATAAATGCATTTGTTTTTTTCTTCAACCTCCACATTAAATTTCAAAGAAGAATGGGACCTTGCACCAAAATCAATCATTCAAATTCCCCACAATTCTTTTATAATAAGAAAATCACTTCTTTTAAAAGGATAATATGAAAGTTTTGACACTGATCTAACTTGAATACGACCCATCTATGTTCAAAGTTTCACGTAACTTAGAAGTTTTAGTTTTATCAATAACACTACTTTTATGCTTAATAATTATTTTATCAATAACACAAATGTGACGATATGAATTTTAGTTCAAATGATTAATAATTTTGGTAGAAGTGTTACAGTTAATAATTATTTTAGCTGATAGTTTTTGCAGAGATGTATATGATAACTCGTTTGAATAGAGTTAGCAACGACCGATTATTTTGAGAGGTTAGAAATGAATGGTAAAAAAAATAAGTGATTACAATAGCTCGTTTAGATGTGTTTGTTTGATTCGATAGGTCAAATCGAAGGAATATATGAACAACCCTAATACTCCTATAATTCCACATTCAATCATCTTCGTAGAGAGACGGAGAGAAAAAAAAAGCTTGATTTTCAAAAACCTAAATATTATCAAACACCAATTGTGTATAGGATGAAAAATTACAACACTCCGAAATTGGTTCAACAAAAACCCCATACGCAGTTGTTAATAATCAAAGCTATTTAGGTGAAGGAAAGAATAAGTACTAATATCTTCATACTTGTACATTGTACAGTCACACTTTAAATAGAAGAAGCTATTTGTTCTGAGCATAATCTTTTCTAAGTGTTCCAAATCATGATTCTGATGAAACAATGGGATTCTTTTCTCGAAATACTTCCTTAGTAACTCCATAGTAAACCGGTTCGGTACCTTTGAAGGCGATGAAATTCCAGCCAAATGCTGATCCCCCAACAATATAGGACCCAGATATCTGGCCATCGTTCGCCCACTGCTTTTCCCCCAGTTTACCATCGTGGGATCGTCGATCTTGATTATCAATCGACAACGACTGGCTATCGAACAAGATATTAGTCTTCTCGATGTAAAGAGTTTCTGAAGTTGTTGTCATCATCAATGTATACATGTCTTGTAGAAGCTTCATTCCTGCAAGTTTTCAAGTGATCAGACACATTTCCTTGAAAACTGATTACAGTAACTATTTTTACTCAGACCGTACATTCTACAGTTACGATGTGTTTCGATTTAGAGTTTTGGAAACGAAGGGTAATGAATATGAGACGTTTGAGTGTTTATGAGATTTGGTGATGATAAAACCTTGTTAGAATTGAGGGGTTACGAGTGGCTGGCAGTGACAGAAATCCTCGTTTGGATAGAGGAGTTATGAGTGATTGTGGCAAAAAAAAAACTGGGGACGATCCAAAATCCTCGTTTGGATTGGAGCACTAATGAGTAACGAATGAGTTGAAGTAAAGGTAATATTGTACCTGGATGGTTGTATAGGGGTTTAGGAAGGTTTTATGAGGGCTTTTTGGAAGCCTTTTGTTGTTGCTCCATCCAAATGCAGAGTTGGACCAACCCCTAAAAATCTCTATCCTAATACATCCTTAATGATCATATGATAGTTTCATTTAACTACCACTTTTTCTAAAACCGAGAGTCAAAGCTTCGCTCCATTACATACCCGAGGGAACTTGTTCTTGTCCAAGACTTGAACCTATAAAACAATATTAGATTTTATAATTAAGCTTACAGGAGTTTCGAACACGAAACCTCCAAGAGAGCATATGACTTAAAGATCCAAAGGCCTCTACCAACAAGATATTAGATTTTATAATTAAGCTTACAGGAGTTTCGAACACGAAACCTCCTAGAGAGCATATGACTTAAAGATCCAAAGGCCTCTACCAACAAGATTGCCCCTTGGGATATTAGGCAACCAGTTTTGCATCACCCGAAAGTTGAAACAGACTAACAAAACAAAAAATTACCATCTATTTGTTCCCCACCTCCAAAAGAAATCATGAGCGAAGGCAAAGCAAATTGGCATTTTAGTGAATAATTACGGACGAATCCATCTTTAGAGATCCTATCGGAAGAAAGAGGACTCGACGTAAGTGAAGTGGAGAAGAGATATACTTCCGTTAGCGAATGCTGGACTCCTAACTCTTCTTCCTGGGACCTTACAACTTCAAACAGAATCTTAGTAGTAGAGAAGCTCGTGACTGGCTAAAATTTATGGAGATAATTATCATCGACCTCTCCTTGGGCGCACTAGCAATGACTCCCTACTGCATATCTTCTTTATGAATGTTCTTATATATAGTGTGTCTCACTAAAAAAACCTACGCTTTTGTTTGTGCTTTGCCCCTGAGCCTAGTAGGGTATTGACTTGCCTTTTTCTTGAGAGTGAATAAAGTATAGAAAAGAATAACCATATGAGTGTGTTCTAAATTGCCTACATTAAGGGCGACCTTACACTCCTTTTCTCCTCTTCCCCTTTAATTTTTGAGGATGGTAGACTAAGAATCTTAGTGTTGCACAGGAATAGAAAATTTCTGAAGGGATCATCAACCTGTGGCAAGTGGTTAAGAGAATCATGGTCAAGTTCCTAAAAGAAATGCTAAAAAGGTAAAGGTCTTTCTTTACTTATTCAAGGTGGTATCAGTAATCAAGAAGCTAGAAATCCTAACACTGCTCCATATCCAAGTTGGTTTGTTGTATGGTAGTGTGCGTATAGATGAAGGGAACAAAGATAATGGTGAAAATTTAACTTTGGCCCTCCTTGCTTGAATATTTAGGTAGCTTCCTAGCTGCCCCTTCCTCCTTTACGGCTTTTTGGACATCTCCCTCAGAGTCGTCTATTGTGCTTTCAGGCCTCGTGGATAGTGTTCATTTATGGTGCATCTAGGCTCTAGCTAATAAACCAGATGATGTTAAAAAATAAATAACAACTTAATTATGTTTCTTCTTTGGAATCTAATTTCTGCTATCTGTTCTTGAAGTGAATTTGAACAACACAGACGAGCAACATGCAACAATGGTACAAAAATATCAATGGATAACATATGACAAAACAAGTAGGGGACTAGAAACAAAAAAGATATTCCAAGGGCTGGTAAGTAATTGGGTTGTTTTGAAAATAGGTTTCCAGTTTTGAAATCCCCATCACAAGTCCACAATTTTAGAAGTAATAACAACTTAAAGTTTGTTTGTGCCACCAAGATTAAATGCGGAGAATGAGAACGGGAAGTATGGGCAGTCAAGAATCATTCTTCATAATCACATTTTTATTCTCCTTCTAACTTGATTTTATTCTTTCCATAACATTTTTTTATTCCTCTCATAACTATTTTCACTTTCATTATACTTATTATTTCACTTTCTCCATAATCATTATCTTCACTTCAGACAAAAATAATCATTCTCTACATAATCATTCATTTCACTCCGAACACACATGATTTTCCCTAAAATTATTCTCTTTCCTCTTGATTCTCATTTACCCCTCATTCTCATTCCCCTTACCCAAACACAACCGTAAATAGTTCTATACATAGCAGTCTGTCAAATATGTTATTTCTTGGATATGAGCTAAAAACTGCAACAAAAAGAGCAAAATAACTTCGATACTGCTCCTAAACAACTAGCATTTCAAACAATACAAAAATTAAAAAAAAAGGTTACATAGAGGCGAAGTGTTGAAACATAATGAATGAGAATACTTTCAACGACAATTGACACAAAGACACAACAAAGAAGAATCAGAATGAACTTACTTTCTCGAATTTCATTAGCAGCATTGCCATTACGAAATTCAGGAGTCTTCAGAACCTGAAAGAGAGATTAGAAAATCCACAGCAAATTAAGTCTCAAATCAAAGGACAGAAAACACAAATGCAAATAAAACCTAGAACCAGAAATCAAGAAATCGTTGAAAACTAGAGCAGATTATGAGCGATTGAGCATGGCTTTTTGAAGATGGATCTGGATTCATACCTCGAGAAAATGAGGACGGAGATCTCGAATAACAGCACGAATCTTTGAAAATTGGATGTAAGGAGTTTTGTCAAGTGGTCTCTTCTTGAATTTGGGAGGAAGAGGAGGCAGTGACTGAGAAGGTTGGGACTGGGCTGGTTTGGTTTCCTCCATGAAACCTCTAATTCTCAGTTCTTCGATAGAAGGAATCCCTAAGATCAAAAAGAGGGAAAAAAAAAAAGAAAAGAAAAAAGTGAGTGTTTCGCACCAAAAATTAATGGAAAGAATGAGAATTAAAATGATTATTGTTTTGGGTATAATCATATTTTTTTAATTTATCTTTTATTATTTAGGAACTATTTTTATTTTTTTCGCTATATTTTCATTGGCAAAAAACACAGTTAATTATTTTTTTAATAATTATTTCATTCATCTAAATACAAATAATCATATTTTCTCGGTAATCATTCACTTTGTTATTCTCTTTGATTCTCGTCAGTCTCGTAATCATTACCATTATTCTTTCCCAAACACATCGTAAAAGAGTAAACACCGTTCTTTTTAAATAATTAAGCCATAATCAATGTGCAATAAAATACTAAATTATTAATTTGATTTTCGATTTTGATTTCAATTAAAAATTTATGGGTGGCGTAGTGGTTGAGCGTCTAAACCTCGAAGTTCTGTTCTACTTGAAGTTTTCGATTCAAGGCAGTTGTGGAGATAAATCATGCGACCTCAAATTTCGCCTACGTTTCTTTAGTTATTTATTGACGTCTGACTTGGGATGGATGAAATTGCCTTCGAGTCTAGAGGGTGAACTCCAAATTCCGTAAAAAAAAAAAGTTAATATTTGAACTTTTACTGCTTTCAATTAACTTAAATCGATTGATTTTTTTTTTTAATCAACTTAACTTGATTGAAAACTATCAATTTCACTTGATCGTAATTTATTAATTTTATTTGATTGAAGTCATTAATTTCATAATTATCTGTTCAACTTAATTAAATCAGTTTTTGCATTTTGATTTATTTCATTTATGAATGTTATTTTTTTTTTCTTTTATGAATTAAATATGAATATTAACATATAATATCTGAATTATCAGTTCATAACTCCATTTGACATTATCAAGCTTACTTTCCTACCATTTCATTAATAGTATATAATATCAGTGATTTTTTTTTTTCTTTCAATATAATACCAGTGAAACTATATTTTCTTTGGTCAAAATTCAGTTTTTTTTTTCAAAATTATTATTAAAATTTCATTTTTCTATTTATCATAATGTGAAAATCAATCAAAATGATTGATAATTATTATTATTAAATTTTTTTTTATTATTATTATTTTGTATTGTGTAGAAGGCGACAATGCAGAAACCTGCTTTTTCTTCCTTTGAAAGGTAACTTAAGATCAATGCGACGAACAAATGGGCCATCTAAGAAATTATTATCGTCTTCGATTTCATCGACCGAATTCATTCTAGCAATGAATCGGGCCCGAAATTGGTCCCGCAACTACAAAATTTCCAATCATCGCTATCAATCACTCCAGTAATAGTCGCTCCAAATTCCAAATTTCATCAGGAAAAAGAAAGAGTTAATTATGAGATGCTTGTGGAATCTTGGCATTTCTTATGGTAGATTTCAATCGGTGAAATGGACTTGATTGGCGTTGGCTGCGGCTGGTATACTTCTTTTTTCCACTCTCTTTCTTGGTTTTTTATTTCTGTCACTTACTATTGAATAATCAACTATCTGGGAATGATTTATTGGTGAAAAGCATGATTTATTATATATAATATTTATCTAATAAAAAATTTCTTATGAATTTTCTTAAATTCAAAATGTTGTAAAGTGAAGACAGATTGATCTTAAGAATAGTTAAAATGTTATAAAGTGAAAGACAGTATTATGATCTGTAAGAATGGTTAAAATATTGTAAAGTGGAGATAGTATGATCGAACATTCATGAATATTAAATAAAAACTATTGAATTATCGTTTTTTGTCTATTATTGTTGTTAACTTAATCCAAATGCAACTCTGTTCATAATCAAAACTGTGTGAGGCTACAACTTTTCCAACTTGGGAAAGTTTATCTTCCTCGGATGTCACCATCCCCCCATCTTTTGTCTCTGTCTGAACTTCTTCGAGCTTTTGTTTTTTTGATGGCTGAATGAGCATTTTAGGGATTATCTAGGGTTTCTCAGTTGATTTTCTATGATGGGTTGTTGTGGTTCTTCTCTTTCTTGCAGGCTTTAGGCTACTGATTTGTTTTACGATTTTGTTCTTTCCCTTTATCATCCTTTCTTCTGATGCTACCCTTTGTTTGATTCAATTTTTTCTGGTTGTGTAAGGTTTATCACTTGAGTTTGAGAGGAACTCTTTCAATTTTTTCTCTTTAAGTCGGTTTCTCTGGCATATCTGGGAAGATTTGTGAATCCTTGACCCCCATGTTTAATTCTTCATGCATAGTTTTTTTTTATTGCTTGATGTATTGCTAGTGTGGGTGGTTATAGTTAGATTTACCCCAATCTATAAACTTAAGTTTTTGCGTTAGATTAGTTATTTAACCTCTTTCAACGACTAGGTATATTGTTCATTCAGAATCCTGGAAAGGTTAGAGCCAGTTGAATTTATTCACTTTCAGTCTGTACTCTTAAGAATTCTTCTGTTCTACTGAAAGTTATCTGTTTTTGGTATTCTAATTGAGTTTTTCATCCTTTCACGAGAACTGGATATTATCTTTCTTTTCAAGTTCTGCTATTAAAATTTCATCTTTGGATGTATTTGATTCTGATAACTTTCTGTGTTTCTAGCTTCATTTTCTATGTCACTGGCCTGTTGTATTCCGGTCGCTGAAGGTGTTTACTGTATAGCTTGTGCTCGTTGGTTGTGGTTGAAGTTTCTCTACAATGCTGGCCATGAAAGTGAAAACTGGAGCCTGGCCACGACTGAGGAGTTTGAACCTATTCCTCGCTATTGTCGGTTAATTCTATCTGCCTATGAAGATGATCTCCGGAACCCACTTTGGGCTCCTCCAGGCGGTTATGGAATTAATCCTGATTGGGTACTAGTACGAAAGGATTACGAAGGAACTCTTGGTCGTGTGTCTCCGTATATGATTTACGTCGATCATGATCATGCTGATGTAGTCTTGGGAATTAGAGGACTTAATTTGGCAAAAGAAAGTGATTATGCAGTCTTGCTAGATAACAAACTTGGTCAGGCAAAGTTTTGTGGTGGATATGTACACAATGGTCTTTTGAAGGCAGCTATATGGACTTTTGATGCAGAGTGTGAGGTTTTGAGGGAACTGGTTGAAAAGAATCCTGGTTACACTTTGACATTTGTTGGGCATTCCCTTGGTGCTGGAGTAGTAGCATTATTGACAATAATTGCACTGCAGAAACTGGATAGATTAGGGAACATTCAGAGGAAGAGGATCAGATGCTTTGCTATCGCTCCTCCTCGGTGCATGTCGCTAAATTTGGCAGTGAGATATGCGGACGTGATCAATTCTGTAGTACTCCAGGTACAGTCATCTAATATGGTTGCAAAGAAACTTGTTTTCTCTGAATGATTATAGTTCTTTGAGGTGTTATAGTGGAGCACAATTTTGTTTATTTTTTGGGCTACATTGTGAATTGAAGTAAACTAGATAGATTTATGGTGAAGATAGATTCAATGGGTTTTGGGGTTAAATTCAGTCAAGACGATCTTTGATCGTTGTTGTGTACATTAGGGATTGTTATTGTGAACTCTGTACATAATGGAATTTTAACTGTGAAATATGTGCTAGAATACATCATATTCTAAGCTTATCATTGTAATGAAAATGTACTATTTTATATAAAATAATTGAAACGCATCAATATTGGAAATGCTTTCAGAAACTAAGCAACACAAATTTGTTTGTCAATAATAAACATTTTTACTGATAGTACAAAATCACAAGAGGGGATATGAAACTACGGAATTCATATAGTGTCTTCAATATTCAAAAGGGAGCCAAGGGGTGGCGTGGTGGTCGAAGACATGCTTCCTTCAAGGTCCCAGGTTCGAGACCCACCTGTGACATTAATTTGTAGACACCTTCATGTATTCATTCTTTCAATGTCTCCCGTTGCCTTGTAGACACCTCGGATATAGTGGAGCGAAACTTCGATTTTCTAAAAAAATAAAAAATAAAAAAAAAGGAGAGAAGTAAAGCTCAATGTTTTAAATTTCATAACTGTGTTGAAGATCCGTCCTATGCAATAAAATGACATCCCAAAACATGTAGCACATTTCATATGCTTAATGATTAAGTTTTCATGTTGCGTATTTTTTCTTTTTTTTTTTGATTCAACACCATTTGGAAAAGGGAAATTCGAACATGTAACTTCATGATTACTATGTTATACAAGATGTCGTTAGCCATTTGCCCCTGTTGGTTATTGTGCTTTACTTCGACACCGTGCGGACATAAGATGATTGCGTGATTTTGTTGAGTATTCTTTCAAACATAACTTTTTTCTCTTGAAATCACTAATTCTTCAATAATTCATTATTCTTGGCATTAAATGATTCTTCTAATTAATGTGTATTATTGTGATGTACCAGGATGATTTCTTACCTCGGACTACTACAGCTTTGGAAGATGTTTTCAAATCACTTGTCTGGTAAAAGTACAATCCTGTGAGCACCTTTTTAAATTTTATAAAAGTTATAGAAATATTTGACCTCTATGTTTCAACTAGCACTAACAGTACTAATTATTAAAAGAGAAAATATTGTGGTTAAAATATCATTTTGGTCCCTAGACTTTCACCTTTGTTCCATTTTGATTTCTGAACTTTCAAATTTATTCCATTTTGATCCTTAAACTTCCAAAAGTTCAATTTTAGTCCCTAGACTTCAAAAAAAAGTTAAATTTGGTCTCTCTTTTTTTTGTTAATTTTTCTTAAAAAATATATCATATTTTCATTTAAATTTTATAAATATGTTAACATATTTTCTTTACTTGTATTAAAATTGTTAATTTTATTGAACCAATTTCATTTAATATTGATTTTAAATTTATCATAAGGACCAATTTTAAACTTTTTATCACTAGGAACTAAAATTGAACTTTTGAAAGTTTATGAACAAAAATGGAACAAACTTGAAAGTCTAGGGACTAAATTGGAATTTGAAAGTCTAGGGACAAAAATGGAACAAAGGTGAAAGTCTAGGGATCAAAATGATATTTTAACCAAATATTATTGTCCAATATTGGACTTTCTGAAGAAGATCTAGTCGTCATTTTTCGAAGACGTTTTTTCTTGCAAGTGAATTAAGCACTTCTTCACTTGTTATGTGCTAGATCTTTTACATTATAATGATTGATTACCCTTATCTGAACAGCCTGCCATGTTTATTATGCGTGATGTGCTTGAAGGATACATGCACCATGGAGGAGAAGATGCTTAAAGATCCAAGACGCCTTTATGCTCCCGGTCGTCTTTATCACATCGTTGAGCGAAAACCTTTTAGGTATCAATGCTTTATCACATTTGTTAAATTAGGTTAAATCATCAACAGAATGGATGAGTTGCGGTGAATTTAGTTTTAGCAATCAAATACTTCTTACTCTGGGTTTGGTAACTTGAAAATGTTCAATTGGGTGGAAATCAATATTAAATTTGAGATGTAACGACTCGACATGGGTTTGAATACCTGACTTTTTGCTCTGATACCATATTGAATTTTGTAAAATAATCAATCAACCCAAAAGTTTAAGTTGATGGGTTGAACTAAATCTAATTTTGTTAACCAACGCCTAGTGGTCAAGAAGGTGACGAGTTCAATCCATGGTTGCCACCTACTTAGGAATTAATTTCTTACGGGTTTGCTTGACATTCAAATGTTGTAGGGTTACACAATTTGTCCCGTGACAATAGTCAAGATGAGCGTAAGTTGGCCTGGACAGTCACGGATATCAAAAAAAAAAAAAAAACCCCAACAACATTCAATCAGTTCAAACATACTTCATTTAGGGTTTTTTTTTTTTCACTTGGTGAGATGATCAATTTGCAGGATAGGAAGATTCCCTCCCGTTGTGAAGACAGCAGTGCCTGTAGATAAGAGATTTGAGCATTTAGTTCTTTCTTGTAATGCTACTTCAGACCATGCTATCATCTGGATAGAGAGGGAGTCTCAGAAGGCTCTTGATGTAAGTCAACCAACCAACTTTTTCCTCTCTCCTGACTAGCAGTTCCAAACCAATTTTTTATCGCAAATTCATTTGCATATCAATTAATATTTTCGATAGGAGTGATCTCGGTTCGGTTTTGTCGGTTTTATGTTAAATTGATAACCGAACCAATATTATCAGTTTTTTAAAAATTGGGTCCGAACCAATATTCAATGGAGAATAAAATCATTGGTTTGGTTTTTAATTGGTCGTTTCGGTTTTGATTTATTTTTCAAATTTTTTGTCAGATTCTCAATTTGAATTTTATTTTAAAGATTTTCATTTTACTAACAAAAAAAACAATATTTTTCATTAAGTATCTCAATATTTAGAATGTTTTTACTTCATATTTCACATTTAAATTAGTTCTTTAATCTTATTTAAATATCAATATATATATTTTTCTTATTATTTATATATTCGGTTCGGTTTGGTTTGCTTTTTTATTGGTTCTTCCATCAAGAATCGAAATTGAATCGATATAATTCAATTTTCTTAAATATCAAACTGAATGATCCAATATTGTTCTAAAAAATTGAACCGATATATTGGATCGATTCGATTTTGTTGATTTTTTGTTTTTCTTTTTACCCCTAATTCTCGAGTTCTTCATGCGAAAGCAACCTACGAACAAATGCTTATCCTTCCGTGGCCAAGCTTTTGCATGTGGTTGATTTGAGCTGGCATTTTAACAAGTTATATGTTGGACAATATGCCCATCCCTCTTCCTACACAAATATTTCTGATAATTCATCTGAGTTTTGGTAGGTTAATAGAATTGTATAAACTCAAAAAGGTTGAAAGAAGATTATATATTTTTTTCCCTTTCCTCAGATCATGATGGAGAACGACAAAGCCTTGGAAATCCCAGTGCAGCAGAGGATGGAACGGCTGGCTTCGGTAGAACAAGAACATGTCGAAGAGTACCAGGCAGCCCTCGAGCGGGCTGCAGCATTGGAGATCCCTGATGAAAACTTACCATTCTCCTATGGAACATTCAATGAATTGGAAGAAGGTGAGAATTCTAGCCAATCAATTGAAGATGCATCGGTATCATTATCGATAAAACAAAGGGATAGATGGGATAAATTCATAAATCGATTCGACATAGACCAGTCGGGTCGATTGGTGTTCAAGAAATCATAATCCTGGCTGAACTCTGAATTCTAGGAGGAAGTAGAAACTGCAAGTAGCATTTCATTTTATTTTTTTTACTGTAAAAAGAAAGAGATTTAGTAGATACTACCTCATTTGTTCATAGAATAGCACAGTTAATGATATGTTTGGTGTGACGGGAAGGGTCGGGAAGGAAAGGGAAGTGATCACTTCTCATTGTTTGATCCACCAACTTTTATCACATAAATCACTAATTTATTTTTACTTTTCTTCATTTTTTCCTTCCTTTCCCTTCCCGAGGTAGCCAAATCAGATAGAGTAATCTGTCTAAGCCTTTGCTTTGTGTTATTTTGTAAGCAAAAGCCTTAGTTTAGAAATGTTCTTGTTATGTGGATTATTGAATTAGATTTCACACCAGTAAATATAAATGAAGTTATCAATTTTAAACCTTCCAACACTAAATATTGTCATTGATTTTTTTTTTTTCCCCCTCTCTGTCTGTAATATTCTTTTCTGTATTTTTGGAAACAAAATATATGAAATGTTCTTGACTTGCCTTGCCTTTACATTAAACCTATTAAAATACTCTTTTTTGCTATTTCAGCCGACTTTTCTTTTAGGATAAATTTATTTTTGGTGGAAGAAGAGTGATTAACCGTTACTCTTGAAAAATCACTTGTTTGTATTTAGTAGTAAATAACTACTCTTAATCACTCATCAAACCTTCTATAAAATTACTCCATCGAATATATCACTCAACTACTATTAACACTAATTTTTAAACAAATAATTAATTCTTAAACAAGTATCAAATTATCGTTAACTTTTTCACTTTGTTCTTTTCTACGGAAAATAATAATAATAATAATAAAAATAAAACGCATCATTAATTCGTTATATCATCAGAATATTTCTTCAATTATTAAAAATGAATCTCAAAGGTCCATAAACTTGATGGTATTGCAATTGATGAGTTCATTTATTCATTATATATTTATGTATATGATGAGTTTACCAATGAATTTGCTATCCAAGCATTTCATTGAGCTTTCTATTTAGTAACGAATTCTTGAACGAAGTTTAAAAGTTTAATATATATACTATTCATTTCGTTCGTTTGTGATTTACTTTTCGGTTTTTCTTTTTTCATAAAAAATGAAAATAAACAGAAAATATGCAAAGCTCTAAACAAAATAAGTTAAACTACCTTTTTTTTTCTTTTTAGAATAAATTAACATTTTGATTTTCGATAATTTTTTACTTGTTTTATTTCTAACGTTCAAATTAAAATATCGTATTCTTACTAATTTTGAAGTTCAGTTCATGCTAATTTACCATTAATTTTTCCCAACAAAAAAAGATATATTAACCTCTTCTATACAAATTCGCCAAGAATTATTGAATGGAAATAATTGTTACTCTTTTACCAAATTCGCTAGGAATCCAAGTCCAAAACTATTTTAAAAGAGGTCCAAAATTAATTAGAAAATGAAATAAATTTCAGTGTGTAAGTATTGAAATAGTATTTCAATATACCCAATAATCAAAGCTTGAAGCAAATTTCCATCCTCTAGATGCCTACCGCATGTATTTATTTATTTTATTTTTTCTTAATATTGCATCACAAAATCCTAGGACTTGAAAAGAAATTGGAAAAACTTTTTGAGTCCAAAAGATTCAATTTCGAAAGACATTCGGTTAACGGGTTTTTTTTCTAACAGGAACTGAAGCTTCGCTCTACTACATATCTAAGGGTATGCACTCCTATCTCAAAACTTGAAAATCAACATGAAATTTTACAATTAAATTACTTCGTGAAGTCTTAACCAATAAGACCGCTCCTTGACGACGTTCACATGTTAATCAAAATCGCTCCAAGAAGCTGCAACCTACCCTGAAATAATTCAAAGATACTTTGGAATTTGTGCAAAATAAATTGGCTGCTTGCATCCATTGTAAAAGGGTGAGCTGTTTAGTCATATCATTACAACAGCTACATCTAATTGACAATAAATATGGAATTGATATCCAGAATTTTTAATTGGAAACTGAAAATATCAATTACCCTGATCTGCAATGTATTGACAACCTCCTCCATACTTGTGAAGAGATGAATTATACATCTTGCTAGCTATACTTGAAGATCATGAACTGCTTCACCTGCATTTTGCAATGCCATGTTTGTCAAAGGCAGAGTAACAATCACGATTGATCTTTTCGAAACGTTAACAAATTAACTAATGAGTAACTTTTCGAAACGTTAACAAATTAACTAATGAGTAACGACTGTTATTGAAGAATTTCTTTTTTATTATTCATAAACGTCTGAGCCTGTTTATGTTTATCTTGACTATATTTGTGACAACTATTTGACCGTATACTACTTTATTAGCAATGAAATTCGTAGAAAAGTAATTCTTAGGTAAGTGACTAATTCACCTTTTTGACTACTATGCCAACTCATGATGATTACTGTGACACTGAAGAATATGATTTTCGGAAGAGCGGTGATCAAGAGCTTTACCGTGCATTCTCTTGACAAAACGTTCGAACTCCATGAAGTTTTGTCTTTCCAAGAGAAGTGGACTGAGCCTGTGATAGATAAAGGACGAAAAATATCTCCCGTCTAGATCAGTCAGAGGCTTGGCGTTATCCAATATCTTGTTATAACCTACTCGGTCGAGGAAAGGAAGAGCATTCTCACTTACAACTTCTACACCAACGTCCCATGCAGCATTTGTCACCTAGATTGTTGGACAGCAATTTTAGAAAGCAGAGAAAATGCAGGGAGTGGTGAAGCATAAAGACGGACATAGTTCACCCTAATGTAGTCCAGTAATGGGTACTTTACTACAGAATCTAAACAAAGTTTAAGTGAAACTATGGTTTCTCCTGGTACGTGTATAGGCAGATAATGAGAGTATGAGACATACAGGTGGTTTTAGACAATTTGGGTTTAATAGTTTGTTCTTACTTGCCAGATTACTGCCTCGGGATCAGATAGTGTATTCGCAAAGTCTTCCCGCTGGTCTAACAGGTGAAATCCAGCAGAAGTGAAGTTCAAAGAAGCAGAATGCTTCTTCAGCATTGCCATAATTGCAGCATAGCCATCACGATTGCAAGGGTTATAGAACCCAGCAGTCAATTCAGCTGCATGACTTGCTGTCTTGTACCACCAATGAATACCTGAGAGCTGCTCGGCAATTAAAATAAGGAATATTGTATTTGATGAGCTATTCTAACAAAATAATTACAAATGTAAGCAAATTCTAAAGTATTTGCATATATATTCATTGATACGTTTTAAAATTGTATTATAAATGCAGTATTATAAGAAAGGGTAAGACAATATTCATTAATACAATGACTATCTTAGTTAAATTTTTTTGAAAGTTACCATATTTGTAATTATTTTCTAGATCTGACTAGTTTGGTAAGTTTCCCAGGAGTAAATCATGCAACGCTAGTTATTAAGATAGCTACAGAAAATTTGAACTTTAGATAGGTCTCAACTTTCGAACGGAAGTCTACAATAGAATGTAACAAAAACACTTCAAAAGTCAACTTGGTACTAGATATATACAACACAAGTTCGCTTATTAGCAGTTTACAAAGTTCACATACCTTGGCAACAATGCGGGTTCCTTCAAAAGCTAACTTTGCCAGATAAAGCACTCGATCACCGTGATCGACTAAAACTTGGGAGTACCAATTAAGGAAGAATCTACCGTAGTAGCCATCATAATCACCACCATCACAAAAGAAACCCGTTTCGTGAGGCCGTGAGCTATAGGAACCTGCATTGTCTGGTCCTCTAGCCCAGAAGGATCGTCCCCTTGCTTCTGCTGCTTTCCTCAAAATTTTCAACAAATACTGATCATAACACTGAAATGAGAAACTTTTAAGATCAGAATAACTAACATAGGATTTTGAAAATTTGTTTCCTAACAAAAAAAAGAGGGACTTAAAAAGAATAAGACTCCACAAAATAGCAAATTTTTAAGTTCTAACTGCAAGAAAATCTCATAATGTTACATACTTGAGCATATTACCTGGAATTCACCAATGCCAGGATATCTCCAGCCATGCTTAACAGGAAAGGATGGAAATCTAAGCTCCCCACATGGTCCCAAACCAACTTCAATTGTTGTGATGATACCATCTTCGAAGTAATCATTAAATTCAACACGAAAGCTTCTCATGTAGTCAAAATAAACCTATGTGTATTCACCGAATGAAAAAAAAAAAAAAATTATGAAATTTGCAGATCCATGTAACAAGCAAAATTCCCAACTGGTTTGACATTTGGCAATTAAGGCTTTTGTTTCAAAATATGAAGCAGACAGTGATAAGTTTATAGCACTGGATCAACAGACGCCCAAAGAAAATATGAATGTAAAGGGACATACTCCCAAATTAAAAAGTGTTTCTAAAATATTTCTTCACGTTATGACAAAGGATCAAGCTGGACTTAAGCATCCCAGGGACCAGATTAATTATTCAATTACCTGGATGCTCACGTTCAATTCATATCTTTACAACTAAATATAACCTCGTAATCTTTCATTAATGTTACCTCAAGACCTGTACGACCCCTTAACACTCGCTCCTTATCAACTCCCCACGAGAGACATTCAGGATTGCGTCTTCCCTCTCTATCAGTAAAGAATATGTCAGGATTACTCCGACCAATTTCAGCAACCCAATGAGGTAGCGGAATACAAACATCATCACCAACATTGCCTCCACATTCATGGAATGACAGTACAACCTGAATTGTATAAACCAGGAAAAGAAATTCAATTAACAGAAACTTCTGGAATATAATTTAACAACTACGTCGAACTACCTAAGAGTAGGGGAAACTAACGACAATTTACTAAACTTGCTTTAATTCATTGCATTATTTTTAATGCATGCATTTTAAAATTTAATTTTATTGATTTAATAAGTTACTGATTCACCAGTTGATTGAAAAGACATAGAAGTCTAATAATGCAGGTAGATTTCAAGTTCAGGTGAAAACCATGCAAAATTTTTAACAAGTGCAGTACAGATTTTAATCAACCTCCTAAAGATTAGCTGAAACAGATATTCACCGTGTCAGAATCAGTGTCAGATAGCCTACATCGCACATGCTAAGTATCATGCAAGAACAACACAAACTTCCTGGAGTGGAGTGAAGTTATTTATCTAGAGACAGCTCCAACAAAGTTTGTAAATCAGTTCTTTAGAATTACATATTTCGTATTGTAATATATTGTGAATTGCACCACATAAATTTCATGATAATAAATTTAATCATTGACTTAAAAAACTAAAAATTTGAACTGCTGTGCACAAAATATAGTATTTGAAAAGTTTTCTTGTTCTTTTTCTTTTCTTGTAATGATGAAGAAAGAATTAAGAAAGATATGAGAATGAACTATATTACCTGTCCTTAGAATAGGAGACAAAAAAACCTATCATGTTATCCTACAGAAGAGAAAACATGAAGCAAAAGAGTCACGGCGACATGAAACAATATCTTCACCTGTATTTTGAGCTTCAAATCATGCACCATCTGAAAAAGTCTCTTGTAACCATTCCAATTATATTCCTGTGGAGAATGAGCTTCAACTATCCCCCACCAACAATCAACCATGACGCCATCAACATTTGCCGATTTCAGCAACCTTAGCTGCTTAAGCAATCCATCTGGATCAACTAGCTCACACTTCATATTAATGATACCCAACTGTTACCGAAAAAGGGACATATAAATAAGCAGCTCCAAAATATTATGTATATAGCAGCAATGATCTCCAGCAATGACACCATATTTGTCAGCCGAAAAGATGCTATATCAGTGAACGATGAATCGTAGAGGAACTCATGCAAAGCAGAACTTTGAATTGAAGTACTCAAAATAGAAATACCCAGACCAACTTCATTAATGAGAAAATAGAGGGCACCTACCGGTAGCATAACATAAACTGGAATGTAAGCACTCCCAGCAAAGTTACGTTCGGGTAATTTTGTTGACGTGCCACCAATCTACAATGAACAAATACCATTTAATTTTCAATAAATTGTTACAGAAAGCACTTGCAACAACAAGCTCAAAGTATTAATTTCTGTTTTCAAATGCTTTAAATAGCTTATATGTGATGCATTTTTATACCCTTTTTAAAAAAATTTAAACTCGAGTTCCTTAAATAAAGCATTCAAAATCAAAAGTGAAATAAGCCAGGTGTTTACTATGCATCATCTACCAGCCACATTTGTGTATCTGGCTACAGGGCATGCCATAGTGAAAAATAACTGTATCTATGTGATCAATCAGTGTCATGTCCGAAAGCAAGATCAAGAATGACAAGAACAAACCCAGAGATGGACACTGAAACTACCAATTTGACTACCTGCATTCCATCTACAGCATCAACTGAGCTACTGATGAGAATGAGAGGATGACCAGCTGACTGTTCCCCAGCATCTCCCATCAGAGATGAACTTTGACATCTAGCATTTGGGGATGCATCATACGGTGGTGAATTCGGCATAAAAACACCTTTCATTCCACATGCATTGTATTCTACCAAACTGGCAGTCCTAATGGAAGTTGGTGGAGTTTGTTGAGATGCCATTTGGGCAGAAGATGAAGTTACTGCAGTAGAACCTCCAGCAGCAGGTTTAGTGGCCTGTAAGAGTTGAAGAGAAAAGTTCCCATTCGGGTATTTCCTGAAATCTGTTAGAGGTTATATTCAAGGAATCTTAATGCAGCCTATTTAGGTACTATTGTCTGAGTACCTTTGTTAGTTGATATAATTAAAGTTACCCCAACTCATCAGCTTAAGCTTTTGGGTTGATTGGTGATTTAACCTTCAACAGAAGGTTTTGAGTTCGAGACTTTACCAAGTCATTTCCTCCCAATTAAAATTAAATTTCACTTGTAGCGTGTTTCTCAACTATCGAAGCCCACAAGTGAGGAGGAGTGTTGGTTGATATAGTTAACGTTACCCCATCTCATTGGCTTAAACTTATGAGTTCTTCGATTCTATCTCCTTCAATATGTCCACTATGCTTTCAAGCTGCCGAAACTTCTTCTCACCTTTTGTTTTTATGCAAGTTTTCAAGCTCTTGTTGGTTCAAGCTAATGAAGATCTTCAAAATTGATGGGTTTACTCAAATGATTGTCGGTCTAATGCTCTTTGCCTCATTCTTGGTCCAAAAATGCCTAAAAAGCTAGAATTCTTTGGTCAAATGCGACTAAATCATTGATATATGAATTATGGTGGGAACGAAATCAGCGTATTTTTTAAGATTCTAAGCTTCCTTGGTCTGCCAGGTTTGATCAAGCAATTCTCAAAGCCTCATACTAGAGTTCTCTCAACAAAGTTTTCAGATTTTACTCGGCGCACAATATTGCACTAAATTGGGAAGCATTCTTGTAGTTTTGATCGTGTTGTGTCTTTTTTACAGTTTGGCTTTTTGTTTTATTGTGATCTTGTAGTTCTCTTTCTTATCCCTTTGGGGATAGTTTTCCATTGTATCTTGTTATCTTGTATTTTTTTTCTTTTCATATTCTTAATGAAAAGTTTGTGGCCTTTTCCAAAAAAAGATATAACATAAATCAACAACCTTCCTAAAGTTGATCAATTATAATCTCTTTACAAACTCAATATTGACTAACTTTGCTGGTTGATTGTCCATATGCTAATAATGATTATTTATTTGTAATGAGTTCTCCTATGAGTATTCAACATACATATAATAGAAACTTGAAAGGTTAAAAATCATGAGTAGTCTAGCGGTCTAGTGGTCAAGAAGGACTTAAAGTAACTAAGAAGTGATGAGTTTGTAGCCACCTACCTAAGAATTAATTTCCTATAAATTTTCTTGACATCCAAATATTGTAGTGTCAAACAGTATGTCTCGTAACAATAGTCAAGCTGAGCGTAAGCTGGCCCAAACAATTAAGGGAAAAAACATTGAAAAGTTCCTTTTATGGGAGGGAAATATAGCTAAAGCACATGTTTCACAATTGAGTCGGATAATGCTTATTTAGTGTATGAAAGTACATTTAATTATATTCAACACCGGAATGGCTACCTTGAGAAACAAATACCTGAGATCTTGAAGGAAACGTGGTTCCATCCGGAAGAACTACCCAACCAGCTTCTATTGCCAGAGCTGCAATCACGTCATTGATATCTGCCCTAACTCTGAGATTATAATTCCCATGTCGCCGAAGACCTGCCAAGATCCTAGCAGTGATTGCCCTACGGTGTCGCTCTCTCAACTTTGTTCTCTCTTTCTCTTCAAGTGGTCTACACCTACGGCCACCCCCTGGAGTGCCAACTTGTTCTTGTACCTGATGTAGTTCAAAGCGGTTTTTGTTGTTACCACTTGACACCATTCCCCCATCATCCCTAATCATTATTGAAGTTCGAATCCGCCTTTCCCCGTCGTCTTCTTCATCATCCTCCTCTTTTACATCCATTTCTACATCTTCATCATCATCATCCTCACTCGTGCCCATCATTTTTTGTACATTTGTTGTCATAATCAAGTTGTCTCCAAATTATATACCCCTCGGACGTATTTCAATTATGATTGCTTATAATACTGCAAACCCACTATTTCTTAATCGAGCAACAGTTAATGTCCAGATAGCGCATTCCATAAGGTACCACTACCACTCTGTGCATAGACTTGTTTACAAAGCTGGCAAGAAAAAGTACTCAGACAACCAAATGAAACTTGTTATTAACTGTACGTGTCAATCTGTTAACAAAAAACGTCCAATTAAAAAAAAAAAAAAAAAAAGAAGAGAGGAGTTTGAAGATCCCAAACTTTCAGTCAACTCAGATAATGAAAATTCTAACCGTCATCTTAAAATCAAGGGTAAATGAAAATTTTAGTCCAAAAAATGTTAGAATGTAATATATATGATTTTAAAAGCTAAAATTTAGACCTATGAATTGAAAAATTTTAGAATTTAGCCCTTCAATGATTTTAAAAACTAGAATATAGTTCCTTAAAATTAGATAAAACTAAAAAAAGTAGTTTTTGTCATTCGTAATCGTAACAAATCAAATATGTTGAAGCTAGCTTTTCATGAATCAATGTTGACGGTGTGAGTTAAAGGTGACAGATCGAACAAAAATAGTTGCATTCACACATTTAATTTGTCAGCGATTACAGAATATGTCAACCTTTTATCAAACCATGAGGCTAAAATTTTAGTTTTCAAAACTATAAGGACTACTAAATTCTAGCTATTAAAATTGTAAGAAATGAATTCTACTGGCCAATTTTCTTAGAATGTTGAAATTTCATATCTCATTCCCTAGGGAAAAATAAAAAACAGCTCTTTATTTAGGAAGAAACAATCCAAAAAGAGTTCATCACCCATCTTATTCAACACAAACACCATGAAAAAGTTCAATTCTGAGATACTCATTTCATAGCTCAAAAGCAATTTAAACTTCCAAATCAAAGAAAATTGCAGCACCTCAAGTACGTTATAGTTTTATTTTCTTTCGCGCAAGCCCGACCAGCACCAGCAAGAAAACAAGCACGTTTCCAGAGCCTCAAACGAACTAATTTCTTCGAAAATTTTCACTTACAATTCTCAGTATCAAATTCTGCAAGAACAATTAAACAGTAAAACTAAAAAAAAAAAAAAAATCGTATGAATAAACACCTAAATCTCCAATAAAAACAAGAAAATGTTTCTCGCAGAGACGAAAAAACCTTTACGGTGAAGAGCAAGGTACTCAGGAATCGATTTTCCGTCGAACAATCGGGTTCTGACCGGAGAAGAATCAAGAACATAGGTTGGAGAATTCACCGGCGACTCGGCTGGCCGGCGGAGAGGGAGAGAGAGAGATTGATTCTCAAGCGTGCGAGCATGCGAGAGGGAAGATTTCGCACGCGCGCGCGTGTGGAGATGAGTGAGAATTTGGCACGAATGAGGCGTGTATAAGCGAGTGAAACGGGAGTGTGGACCGTGTTTCCGTGTGGGTCGCACGTGCTTTGTTGGATTCGGCTAAACTCCAACACGGGATTTTGATGTTCTCCTTCCTTCCAAACACGCACAATTCATGTGAGGTGGAAAAGCTCTCCGAATAATCAATCTTAGGGTGTGTTTGGGGGCCGGGTTAAGGTGGGATAAACTAATTCATCCTAATCTGTAGTCCAATGCAGCTTTTTTTTATTACTCTTTTCCAATCAACTATACCTATTATATTAATTTTTTTCAACTTTTTTATAATAAAAGAACAATCTCATCACATCGCATCAACTTTTATATATCTCTAACTTTACACTTCAAATATATACTTACTAACACTTTCCTTCCCTTTTTGGCGTAGCCAAACGCGCCCTTAGTGATGTACATTTTTTCATAGAGTCGAGCCCCCGCTCCTAATTAAGGTGACGAATCCTCGATTGGACGGAGAAGTGATGATGAAAAAGTTCTCGTGAAACTAACAGTAATAAGAACAAGGAATAGAGATGCGTCCATATCCACGTTTAGCTCGTGGAAAATTTTTCATCCTTACTCACCCCTTCATTCACCGCCCCATTAAGAATGGATCTCTAACAGAAAATGTATTCTTCATTTTCGATTCCCTATTCCTCACCACATTTATATATAATGTTATTCTTATTTTATTTAATTCATGCATATACATAAAATTGTACAAATATTCATTTCTATGAATACATTTCTTACCTAATTAATTTTCTAATTGAAACTAATAAATTTTTGTCTTAACTAATTATAAAATTTGTAAGAATTTAGAAATTAAAGATGTAATAGTGTTGTTTGAATTTGTTAGACAAGTTAGAGCGGGAGATATCAGGTGGAACTCTTTTTCCTCGGTCAAGGAGGTCGATGAGGTTTTTGGAAGGTGATTCTTTTCTTGAAGTTGGCTCTATGGTGGAGATTGATTGTAATGATTTGATCGGTGATTAATAAAGTTTGGATCTTTTCAAAAGAAAAAATATATTTTAGTCACAATATCAGAAAAGTTTGATGGTGTGTTACCTAGTCTAATTGGTTGCATTTTGATTTGATTTCACGGTCACGACAACTCGTTTGTAAAGGTTGATATTTAACTCTCATTTTATTTGAGACTAATTGCAAAATCTATATGAAGTTTGTGGTCTTTTCTTTGTAGGAATTAAACTCCAAAAAAATGTACTAAAAATTTCGAGATTATGGTTTTGAATAAAACTCAAAACTATTAGATCTTGTTAGTAACTATGTGAGAGCTTTTGACATTTGTTTAATTATTTTATTAAAATGTTTGGTTAAGTAGGGTACGAAACTTAGATCTGCTTTAAAGAACTATCGTAAATTAATCTATTAGTTGAAAAAAGTGTCAAATATTTAAGAAATGATAATCTTAATCATGAATTAATTTTCTATAACTTTCATTAATATCGAAATGTTTGTGAGATCAATGATATTTAAAATTTGTGGTTTTTTTGCTCGTTTTTTAAATACCCTTTCAAGCACTAAGCTTCAAACGTTGACCACCATGTTGAACTATGTTGACCAGTTGTACGATTTAGAATTTTAAAAATTTATTCTTCTCCACAAGAAAAATCAACTCCAACATCCAAAAAAGGAGATTATGAAATTTCTCATTTATATTACAAGCTCAATTGGTGCACCTTTGTGTCTTATGGCTTTTAAGTGAGGAATTGGTCGATAAATACCCTTGTTTTGCTAGTAAATTGGTCATCTTCTTTGCGAGAATGAGGTTGTTTTTCTCTAGAATGCAATCTCTCCTTCGTTTCTTTGGTTGGGTCATGTTCCTTAGTCATGGAGATAGATGCACGATTAACTTTCAAAGTATATTTAAAAAAATTATATTCCTCGTTATAGGTATGGCAAGATTTTAAGTTTAACCAAATTGGAGTTTTAAGTCTTCGTGTCGGTTAAGATGCTGGTTAGGATAATCGAGTTATCTATTAAGAATGATTATACCGTTAGTTGTGTTTTTTAGGGTGGTTACCCTCCAACTTGTAGTCAAACCCATTAGCAGTCTCACATTTGAGAAGTCTTGAAAGTATTGGATGGTTGTTAGTTAATGAAATGTTGTTATTTAAAAATAAATAATAATAGTAGTAGTAGAAGTACGGGTGTCCCTAACATAATCGAAAGGTTGGTGGCGCAATGGTTTCATTGTTTGCTGTTTTTCTAATTCAACACCAACATTATCGGTTTATCTAAGGGTTTGTGGTCCCCTCCCTCAATTTCTACTCAAATAAAAATAAATAATGTCCCTAACATGAAAGATTGCATGTAGCCTTTTTCCTTCGGTAAAAGTAGACCATTAATTTTAAGATTTATTATAAATATAGAAATTTAATTACAAAAAAATGAAATCCTCAATATATGAATTAAAATGTTATTTATACTTTTCTTAGACTATTAAATTAAACTGCAAGTGAGGATGAATCTCATCTTAAGAGCATAGATATCGTTGATTAATTTAAGTTGATTAAATTATAATTTGATATTAAAAAAAAAAAAAACAGAACTCTGTTTTTTTTTTTTTTTAGTACCAGAAATCTGTTTTTATAATTTTAAAACTAACATTTGTCTATGTTTAAAATAATAATAATAATAATAATAATAATAATAATAATAATCTGTTTATGTAACTATTTAGAAGAATTTTATGAAATCATAAACCATTAAAAAAAAAATTTATCAAATCATAAAAAATGGAATTCAATTTGATATGAACTAAATTTGTTTACTTTCTTCAAAAAAAAAAAAAAAAAAAGAAATTTGACCAAACTTTCTTCTACCATTAATACTATTTTGGAAATTTGCCATATTTTTCAATACCTTAAAGCCTTGCTATATTTCCAATAAGGTCACGGCTATAATCCAAATAATAAAAAAAAATTGATTCTTATTTGAAATGACTATTTTGCCCCCACCCTCTTGCTGCTCAAAACCAACTAGATCATGTCAAATAAGGCATTCATTTGGCCCCATTTGGTCAATTATTGTTGTACCTTTTTAACCACTCTTTATCATCAACTTTAAGAGAGAGAGAAAAAAGGGTTTGAACTTCCATAGTTTTACTGGTGTGTTGGTTTTATTGTTTGGTGGCAATCCAGTTGAACGGTCATGTCACAAGGTTCAATCCTCAAAATTAGTATTTGACTCTAATTTATTTGATAGCAGTTGTGCTTCTATGTACGGTTTTTGGTCTTCTCTTGTAATCACTAAGTCATTGCTAACGTCAATCTCAAACAAGTAATTAATTATTCATTAATTTCTCCAATCCGGTACTCAACTACTATTTATTCTACTATTTTCTACCAAAAACAAACGCAAACTATAAGATAAATTTGAATCAACTTAAATCAACTTTAATGATATTTACAAATTTGAAACTTGTGACTATTCACATTGCATTTAAGGGTATGACTATAAATTTTCATTGGAAATAGCAAAGTTTATACATGTATACACATACTATTTTCTTTTTCCTATTTATAATTTAGGTTTTTTTTTTTTTTTTATAAATATGTTATGGTGTTGATTTCTATCATATTCAAAATTTGGAAAAAGAAAATATTTTTTTTACTTCACAAGTTTGTAGTTTATTTTAATAAGTTTTTGAAGACATTTCTCATTAAATTCATTGATGGGAAATGATATGTTTGTGATATATATTGTTACTTAATTGAATATGTACTTATACATATTGCAAATACGTCCTTTTGTCCATAAATAAATTTCAAAATTTTCAATTTTATGTTTATTAAGTTTCTCAATTTTTTTAAAATGTTTTATCTTTAAATTTTTAGTCAAATAATTCATTGACTTTATATGAATTTTTTTAGCATTTTTTTTTTTAATATTATGTGTGGCCAAGATTTGAATATCTAATTTTTGAATCAAGTTCAAGTAATAATATATTCAATTTTTTGTTTAGTGAATTTATGAATAGATAATATGTTTAATATAATTATTTGTGTTGCAAAAGCATCTTTCTCTATTTAACTTATTAAGAATAACTTAACATTTGTGTTTAACCAATGGAATTTTTTTAACAAATAACACAATTGTGTTAATATAATTTTCACGATCGAACCTGGTATTTATAATATATTTGTATAATTTTAGTTTAAGAATTTTGAATAAATATTATTTTTTTAATTCAAATATGTATTTTATTTAAGAAAAGAAAGTTATATGGTTAGTATAAATGAGGTTACATAATGAAAATGATAATATTCAAAACCTACGTAAATAAAAGCATATATTTATATTGATTGATTTTTATTTATGAATCTTGTAATAAATGATTATATAAGAAAATCTACCTAAATAAAAATTATTGTTTTAATCCAGTGTTTGTCATCATTATTTAAACAATACGAGTTAATTAAAAAAACATTAAAAATATATTGTTTATAAAAAATATGGAATGTATTAATAAAATAGTTATTTGCACTAATTCTTAAACAAATTTCATAATGTTATTCCTACCAATATTAAATAAAATATTAAATAAAGAAATAAAATGTTTAGATAAACAGACTCGAAGATTTAAGTAATCACTAATTATAATAAACAATGAGCCAAACATTAATTGATTTATTATAACTAACCTGGTCGTTTACATACACGGAAGTCCTAACACTTCTTTAAAGTCTTTTATGACTAATCACTAGAGCCTTTTGAAGTTGTTTCTTTTTTAAGCTTCTTGAGGTGTGTGAAGCTTACCATAATCTATAGACGTGCCTCTCATTATAATTGAGATAAAAAATCGTTTTAGTTGGGATGAACAAGTCTTCTTAGGGAAGCTGACTGGAGGCTTCCTTGTAGCTAGAGCAGGTCATCTGGTGTATGTGTTTGTTTAGTTTTGAAAAGCTTCATTTCGAGTTAGTTTATGCTAGTTATGAGGTATAAGATTTTCATTGGAAGGCTTATTGAAAAAAAGAAAGATTAGGGATATAACAGACGTTGGAAGTAGTAACCTCTTCGTTGAGAATAAAAAGTAAGAAAGATGTTGAATTTTATTCGATTAAGACGATTAAGAGAAAATAGGTTGGAGGCGTCGAGTGAGAAGATGAAACTTATTTTGGAGAGTCGTAGGTCGTGGAGGCGGCTCGTTCCACAGTTGGGGCCGAAAAGAGAGAGTTGTTGGGGTTGTCAATAAGGCGTTGTCTAGGGGCTCAAAGACGTACCTTTTATACAGTTGCTGAAAACTTTCATGACATGTAAAAGAGCCAACACGACGTTAAGAATGAAGACACATTGAATACCGTGGACAATGTCGTCTCTCTCATGAGCAAATCTTGTCATTTATTAGATTTTTCTTTATGAATTCTATTTGTATTTTAAAAAAATTATGGATAATTATATATATATATACACGCACTCATTTAAAAATTTATAAGAAATTAATTTTGAGTATAGCACATGACCTTTGACTATTGGTTCTCATTTTTGATCTCACAACAACAAAACTCCAAATTTAGGTAAAAAATAAAATTTATTTTAAATTCAACAATAAATGCAAAACTTATTACATCTTTACATAAACATATACTTTATGTTAAATACACTTAAATTTGATATAAAGGACATACAATTTAATTAAAATCAAATACCAACATTAATAACATAATTTAATCATTATTTTTTGAAAAACCAATTAAGTGAAGCTGAAAAACTTGCCAGTTTCTGTTTTGGCAAAGAATTTATTACATCAAACCCAGCTTCAGCTTTCACCATTTTGTGAATGATTTGTTTATGAAATGAACAATTCTTAAATTATGAAAACTTCTCCTCTTTCCATTTTGAATTTCATTTCTGAAGTTTCTTTTTCTTCTCTCTTGTGTCAAAATGGTAAACCCTAAAATTAGAATTTGTCAGCCCCAACGATTCAGATTTCTCATCAAAAGTAATCATAAACTAATCGATTAACCCTCACTTTTAAAACCCAAATTGAAAAAAAAAGGAGTTGCAGCTGAGAAGATGGTTTCCACTTTTTTCAGTATTTTACTTTTCTGTTCACAAAGCTGCTGCTCTCTGTTGCACGGCTAAAGCCTAAAAGCGCATTTGGGTTTTGCAAAATCTGTGGATTTGAACGAAATCTTTAGCTCCTTATGGCTAATGGCTTGGTGGGTTTTCGTTTTTCATCATCGTTTCTTTTGATTTTGTTTTTCAATGGCTAAAGGAACTGAAAACTGTAATAGCGAACCTGGGTTTCTCAGAAAGCAGCTTGCTGTTGCTGTGAAGAGCATTCAATGGAGCTATGCGATTTTTTGGTCACCGTCGACTAGGCAACATGGGTATGAATTTTTCTCTTTTGATTAGTTCTTGATGGCATTGTTCTTAGTTCTTGGCTTGGTTATAGACCTGGGGTTTTGAGTAACTTTTGCTTTGTTGAGTTGGATTTGTATTTGCTGATCAGTTTACTGAATGGGCGTTGAAAATAGAAAATGGGTTATTGTGTTTTGATGGTTTTAATATGTGGGGTTTGTTTTTGGCAATGATTTATGGAAATAGAGCTGGCTAATGATCTTAAATTTGAATTACTGTGATCTGATTTCTTCAACTTTCTTGAACTTTTGTTTCATACCATTACTTTGTTTTTTTTTGAAACTGGTAAAATCGAAGCTTTGCTCCACTGTACCCGGATAACTACACTTGTTTCTAAGCCAGGTACCGTGAGATATCGAAGAAATGGAAACATGGGAGGTGTACAAAGACTATAAATTAATATTATGGATGAGTCCCGAACCAGGAACTTTGAAAGACCATACTTTCAAAGCCCAAACCTTCAAACCACTGTGCCACCCCTTGGGGACTGTTTCATACCATTAGTGAACCATTGTATAGATTTGAGGAGCACAGAATCTGAATTTCATCTAAATTTAACATGTAACTTCTCTAGCTACCATGGTGATATGGTATGAGCTTGGTTGTTTGGAGGTATCCTCCAAAATCTGGAGTTCAAGCTTTTGGTTAGAAAGTTAATAACCAATAACTTAAAATCGGCCTTGGATGGTGGCGACTGTGGGAGATTAGTAGGGTTAGGGGCTGGCCATGAGCATAATGCAAGGGGTGGATCTCTGATACCTTGGTTATGAAAAGAAAAATGTGAAAAAAATAAGAAATGTCTCTTCAACCTGACTAGGGGATGAAGGATGAGAATGTAGTTGCTTAAAACTTCACAGTTCGCCTTTTTCGGTGCTATTTGCTCTCTGTTTAATGAGATGAACTATTTTTGCTTATTCTGCTCACTGTAAATTGAAGATTTGGTTTTGTTTTATGCTTTAGGGTGCTGGAATGGTGTGATGGCTACTACAATGGAGACATTAAGACAAGGAAAACGGTTCAAGCTGAGGATGTCCATGCTGATTGCATGGGCCTACATAGAAGTGAGCAATTAATAGAGCTCTACAAGTCTCTCCTAGAAGGCGAAAGTGAGCAACGAGCCAAAAAGCCTCCTGCCTCTTTGTCTCCCGAAGATCTATCTGATGCAGAATGGTATTACTTGGTTTGCATGTCCTTTGTTTTCCATCAAGGCCAAGGGTATTCCTCTGATTCATGCCAATATTTTTTCATTATGACTTTTTTCGTTTGACTTGTGGTATTATAAGCACTATCTATCTATTGTTCACAGTTTGCCGGGAAGAGCGTTAGCTGACGGTCGAGCTATCTGGTTATGCAATGCTCAATATGCAGAGAGCAGTGTTTTCTCCCGCTCTTTGCTTGCTAAGGTTGGTTTCTTTTGGTGGGAAAAGATCACTCATTTGATTTTGAATAGTTTGATGCCTATTTTGAATTTCTTACTATCTTATCAGTAAGAAAATTTGACATTTTCTTCTTTTTCTTTTTCATTGGGAATCTAATTTTTGATGTCAATGATCGCAGAGTGCAGCAATTCAGGTACTATTATCCTTGTAAAATCTTGTGCTATTTATGATTGTTTTGAGAACAGTGTGCTTTTGAAAATGGATTTTTTTTTTCAAATCTCGTGATAGATCAGCTTTGTTTGTCCCCAAGGGGTGGCACAGAGATCGAAGTCTTGGACTTTGAAGATCTGCTCCCTTCAAAGTTTGAGGTTCGATATTCACCTGTGACATAAATTTGTAGACACTCTCGTGTCTCCAAGTGTCTGGCATGTGGATGGGCATGGTTACTCCGGTATAGTGGAGCAAAACTTCAATTTCTTGGTTTAAAAAAGAAAAAACTTTGCTTACCCCATGGAAGCCTAAGTAATAATTATTTTCATAAATTAGTTGTAGTGTATTGAAAGTGTTTTTCTGGCCTAATCAAAGAAGTCAAACAAATGCTCTCATATTAAGAACATCTTGTCTTATTCACAATATGAAGAAAATGAAAATGGTGGTAATTAAGATATGATTATGAAAAATCGAGTTCGAAGCATCTAAAGCTCTGAGAGTAGACTGCTGTTCTGTTACAATGCTAGTTCAAGCTGATAGACCTAATCTTTAAATTTGTTTGTTTTGTAGACTGTGATCTGCTTTCCTTACCTGGATGGTGTTATTGAACTAGGTGTAACTGAGCAGGTAATATTCATAAAGAATCTTATGTTTCTCATAATTTTTATGTATAAATCGACATCGTAGGATTGTGAACCGTGTTTCCTGTTTCATGTTGTCTCTTTAAGGTCTCGGAGGATCCTAGTCTTCTTCAACACGTCAAAGACTTTTTACTCAAGTTCTCGAAACCAATATGCTCTAAGAAACCATCTTCCGCGGCTTTTAAAGATGATAACAGTAAAGAACCAATGGGTGCCAAATCTGACAATGAGATTGTCCAACTTTTGGGTATGGAGAGCCTCTACGGTTTGACAGGTGTCCACGGGAGGGCAGTAAATGGTATTCAAAGGAAAAACAATAAGGAGTTCAGCATTGATTCTTTTGATGATTTTTCAAATGGTTGTGAACAATTTCATCAAATGGAAGATCCTTTAAGACTTGAAGGTGTGAATGGAGGGCCTTCTGGTTTTCAGAGTTTGCAATTTCTGGATGACGACTTCAGTTACGGTTTTCAAGATTCCATGAATCCCAGTGACTGTATTTCCGAAGCTTTGGTGAATCAGGAGAAAGCGTTATCTTCTCCCATATCAAAAGGTGCCTACAATTTACCTTTGAAAGAACTTCGAAACTTGAATCACTCTGAATCTGGTTCCTTGGATCCTATAACTGATGAAGATATGCACTACAAGAGAACAATCTTCACCATTTTGGGAAGTCCAACTCAATTGGTTGTAAGTCCCCTTCTCCATAGCTTCTCAACCAGATCCATTTTCATGCCATGGAAGAAAGGATTGGCTGAGAAACACGCTCCCCCAGTGAAGCAAAAAATGTTAAAGAAGATTTTGTTTACAGTTCCTTTGTTATCTGCTGGTTCTTTAAATTGCCTCAAGGATGGGGAACGGTCAATCTCGAAACAGGGAAACGACGATTTATGCACGAAAAATGTTATGTGTGACAAAATGAGAGAAAATGAAAAGTTTATGGTCCTTAAGTCGATGTTACCTTCGCTCAATGAGGTACTTCCAGCTACTATTCATAAAACTTGTGTCGATTTTAATTTTACTAGAAATTTTCTATTTGCAGTTTTTGCTTCAAATCATAGTTTCTTGAAGAATTCATTTATGCAGATCAACAAAGTATCGATACTCAATGACACAATCAAATATTTGAAGATGCTAGAAGCAAGAGTACAAGAGTTAGAAACTTGCATGGATTCATTACATTATGAAGAAAGATTCAGAAGGAAATATGTTGACGCGGTGGAGCAAACTTCAGATAACTATGACTACGAAAAGGTTGAACGATCTATAAAACCTTCAACGAACAAGAGGAAAGCCTGTGAAATGGATGAAACTGGCCTTAAGCTGAAGAGCAACATTCCCAAAGATGGCCTTAAGCTAGATGTGAAAGTTAGCATGAAAGAGCAAGAGGTTCTCGTCGACATGCAATGTTCTTATCGAGAATATATATTGGTCGACGTTATGGATGCTTTGAATGATTTGCAATTGGATGCCCACTCGGTTCAATCTTCTGATCATAATGGCATTTTCTCCTTGACCCTCAAGTCTAAGGTTTGTAGCCGAGTTTCTGACATTTGTTTTTCTTAGATTTATTATCTCAATTGATCTGCCTACACACACTCAAAGGGAATATATGGATAAAAGCAAAACTCAAATAACCATTCAATGAGTTAATAGCAAATGGGGAGTGTATGCCAAAGCCGAGAAAACTGAATAATTAACTAGCACTAAACCAATTACGTCTCTACTAGCTAACCTTGGAGAAAGGTTGTTTTGAGCTTATGAAGATATGATTTGGTGGATTCCCGTGAGGTGGCTGATATGAACCGGAATCTTTATTGCAAACTATCACGAATACACGATAACCCAAATCGTTCGAGGTACTTGGACCCTCCCTAATCTTGAGAACTCTCAAGCCTAGAATTCATTTGATAGATGCATTTCCTAATTATGATCCTCATATTTATAAACCAAATCTCCTAACTAACTTTCTAACCAGTTGCCCATAAGTCCTTTATTATTCTTTAGTATCCTAAGGTCCCAATCCTATCGGTGGCTTGTCGGTAGAGGCTTGTGGTTTCGAAATATGTTCTCAATCTTGAAGACTTGAGGTTCGAAACCTATAAGTGAGTTTAATTGTAAAATTTCCCGTTCTCTCGGGTCCGGGTGCAACGTAGATGCCCTCACATGTATAGTGGGTCGAAGCTCCAATTTTCTGGTTATAAAAAATTGATTGGGTGGACATTTGCTCAAAGAAATAGGGCTTGTTGTATCCTATGTGAAAATGTATGGTTTTCCCTTGAATAGATTCTTGGATCTCAAGCTATGCATTTCACATATTTTTATCAAAGTCTGCAACTTTAATAGAACTTTAGAAATTACTTGCTAGCTACTTCATAACTCAAGGAAAAGGCTTATATCTTATTTAGCGAATGGTATTACAACTTAGTCTTCAATCGAACTGATAAGGATACTTTATCGTATAGAATGAGGCTGCAGAGGAGTATACGTTTCTGTCTATTCGTCGTTCTCGGTAATTTACTCTGTCTAGTTTTGTTTCAGTTTCGAGGGGTAGCGGCTGCATCGATCATGATGATCAAGCTAGCACTTCTGAAAGTCGCCAACAAGAGCTGAGCTGAAAGGGAAGGTGAGGATCAATGGTGAAGCATTTTCTGTAACTCAGTAGAGTAGAAACAAGTAGTGAAGGGCCAGTTAAGAAAAGAAAAGAAGCTGATATTCTAACTTTCTCCCCCGATGCTTACAAATTAGGCAAGTTTAGAAAAACTGATAAGATTGACTTGTAATTTGAGTGAGAAATCTGATCATTTACTATCACTATTTCTTATTGTGGTTATCACTTATGAGTTATGAGTTCAATGAACCACTTAGACCAAGCTAAAAGTTATGAATTAAATGTAGGGTGACTACTTATTAAAGAATTAAATTTATAAATTTTTTTGTTTTTTTTTGCATAGCAATATTATAGAGTTAAATTTTTACATAAAAATGTTATAGAGTCAGGTAAATTTGTGCATAAATGCGCAAGATTACTCAAATGAGTTTATAGTTTTAAGACAATTTATATATTACATTATCGTAAAACCTTATTACATAATATGGTTCAATATACATAAAAAGACCATTATAAAAACGTAAATTCACTTACCTATTTAATAGAGATTTCGAGGGCATTACTCACAAGCTCCCAAGTCAGTTGACTAAATAATCTTGAGGTATCTATTAAGTGAAGAACAAACTCACGAGCAATCTTCACATTTATATGATATTGTCTATTTTAGACATAAATCTCGGTTACTTTGCTTTTGTTTTACTCAAAATGTGTCATACCAATAGAATGTTTGTCTTCTCTTATAAATTGATGATCTACCTCTTAACTTTCTATGGGTTCTTTGGCATCCAAATGTTATAGGCCAGACGATATATCTCGTCACAATAGTCAAGATGTGTGCAAGCTGGTTCGGACAGTCACATATATCAAAAAAAAAAAAAAAATCTACCTCTTAATTAACTAATTTGGAACAATACTTTGTTTGTATTCTCAACAATATCAATAGTTCCGGGCATTCACTCGTTATAAACTTTGGGTCCAAACCAGAAATGGAAGAGGATTTAGCCAAAAGCAAAGACAGGAATTAGAGTATGTGTACTACTCACTATAACAACAATTTCACTTAAGAAATAGAGTGGCCAGACCTGTAAAAAAGCAGAGCTTTTTCCAACCAAAGCCACCAATTGAAAACTTAAGGCACACGTATTGTATTGTACCAATCTTTGGAAGAAAATTTAGGTCAAATTTAATAGGCCAATCAAACGGTCTACACATTGATGTGGAGTGGGTTAGGTTAACTTACACAAAGTTGATAACCCTATATGTAAAAAGTTGATTTGACCAGAGAGGAAGATGAGCCGAAGGGAGGAAGTAAGAGAAATCGAGTGATTTAAGGATACGAACAATTATTTGTTTGGATTAACATGTTTTAGAGAGCAGAGGTTGTCTGAAAGGCTAAAATAATGTTACTCCAAACAAATAGTTGTTATTTCCAAACAATTAAAAGTTTATCACTAAACATTATAGACATAAAAATGATCAAATGTATATTTATAATAATATATAGACATAAATAGTTACAAATATTATTTGAATAACAACATATATTTAAAAAATACATGATAAATATCAAAAATAAATTACACATAAATAACGCGCGTGTGTGTGTATATATATATATATTTGTAATTAAATAAGTTAAATAGAGGAGTTGATTAATAATAAAAAAAACGTGAGCAGTTAGGAAAAAAAGAGAGAGCGAAAATAAAATTTGATATATACTTTGATTTGAGATTTGATGAGATGTCGGAGAGAAGTTCTAATTTTAATAGTATTGTTTGGAAATTTAATATTAATAAGTTTGTTCCACACTAGTGGATGTTTGATATGCGATTTCAAACTAGTATTTCAATTGAGTATTTATTAAACACTTCTAAAAAAACAACATTCAAACGAGTTTTTGATTGCAATCATTACTTCTAAATACTTTAAATCATCATTCCAAATACTAATTTACCCTTAGAAACTACATCCAAACAAACTTTTGACTATATTCATTATTAATATTTGAAATATTGATTTTAAAAACTAATTCTAAATATTCTTAAAAATTACATCAAAATAAACTTTTAACTACAATCATTACCAATCATTATTCTTGAATACTCAAAATATTTTTTCATTCTAAATACTCTTAAAAATTACATCCAAACAAGTTTTTCAATGCAATTATTACTAATCATTATTTTTAAATACACAACAAATTCTCGTTCTAAATATTAACTTTAAATACTTTTAAAAGCTACATCTAACCAAGGTTTTGAGTGGAATCATTACATCTAAATACTCAAAATTATTTCTCATTCTAAATACTCTTAAAATCTTAATCCAAACATCTTTCGTACAAGATTTCATATATTGGCTAATGTATTTTCCAAAATATGAACAACTTTTCTTCAAAATATATACAAAATTAGTTGTTTTTCTAATGTCGACATCGATAGATATAAATTTACGTTTAAGTAATACAATTGGCCAGATATCTACACTAACGTTGCTGAGCTATAACTCTTGTTAACGACATTTTATATTTTTTAGAATAGAAGATAAAAGTAATATAAAAACATAACTCAATTTCTTTCACACACCATTTGTTAAACTTGGAAATGGCATTGGATGAACTATTAAAAATATAAATAAATTATAAAGTGTTCGTCTCTATAATCAAACGTTCTAATATAGTATTATAAATATTTTATTAAAAAAAAAAAAAAAATTTATTAATACAATGACTATATTTTATCATTTTTTTTTTCTAAAATTATATTTTTCTAAATTAATAAGTTTCCCATTTAAAAAGAAAACTAAGTTAAAAAACATGATTAAAATGTTTTTTTTTTCTCTATTTTTTATAGCTAAATTGATACATATTTAAGTAATTAAAATTAGGGTAAGTCTATTTGTTTGAGGAAGGCAGTATTTGTACATATAATTGAATTTAGAGCAATTATTGGACAGATTTGGTATGAATAATACAATCAAGACTGAAGCAATTAATATACCTTCTCAATGCACCCACATTTTTTTAGTCAAAGTCAAATCCCATCCTTTGTATATAATTTATTTATTTTAAATTAGCATATTTATTTTATTTATTAAATTGAAAAATAGTGTGTGTATATATGTTATTAATATATATTTTTCACAATTGAAAGTGGACATCACGTCTTCCTCACGAACATGCAACTTCTTTTAGATCGTTTATTTAAATCATTGTTTCTTTTTTTTTTTCTTATAATTATTATAATTAAAAAAAAAAAAAAATCAGTGTTGTACTTTCTACACGGATGTTTGGGTTGAGTATTAAGAGTTTCTAGAGATAGTGTTTATAAAATACTCTTAAAAAAACTACATTCAAACGAGATTTTAACTGCAATCATTATTTTTAATTATTCAAAATAAATCATCATTGTAAATACTAATCTTAAAAATTACATCATTTCAAACATTTGATTGTAATCATTACTTTTAAATACTTAAAATAAACTTTAATTTTAAATATTTTTAAAAACTACGTTCAAACAATTTTTTTTTTTAACTATAATCATTATTTCTAAATATTAAAAAATAAATTTTCATTATAAATACTCTAAAAAACTATATCGAAATAAAATTTTGAAGATAATAATTATTTCTAAATACTAAAAATGAATCTAATTCTAAAAATATTTTAAGTATTGATAAGTAATTATTACAATCAAAATTTTGTTTGGATGAAGTTTTTAAAATATTTAAAAAATATTTATTATGAATATTTAAAAGTAATAATTGTAGTTTGTTTGAAAGTAACTTTTATTAATATTTAAATGAGAATTTATTTTGAGTATTTAAAATTGATGATTGAAGTAAAAAGTTGTTTGAATGTAATTTTTTAAAATATTCAGTAAATAATATTTCTAAATACTTGATCTAACCCCCTTTAAAAAAAAAAAAAAAAAAATTGATATTTTTCTATTTTATATCCTCCTGCAAATACTTTCCCAATTCCCAAAATTTTGTATATATAAATTCATAATAATTTAACTAACATTATTGTCAATCTCAAAGCTTGAAACTCCATTTCCATGGCGGAATTCCTCTGTTTTCTCCATCTGTCTTCAAACTGTTTTTTGATCGAATAAAGTCAGCCTAATCCTCAGCCTTCAACTTCCATTTTCGTGGTCCTAAAGTTCAGAAAAAGAGACAAAAAGAGATTTCAGAAACAAAAAAAAATAAAGAAAAAGCAACCAAACAACAAGGAGGGAAATACCAATTCAAAATTTTTCTTCACTCTGTTCAAATTCTCTCCCTACCGTTCTTTAAAATCCCCCAATCTCATTTCCCGTTTTCAAAATTTTTCAAATGGACAAACTTTCGATCTCTGATCAAAATTTTCGTCTGGGTTTTCGATTTTCGTCGTCTTCGATGGATCTAAACGACCATTCAGCCGTTTCTGAAACTTCCGGCCAGTCTCCGGCGAGCGGCTCCTCTTTTTCTTACTGCAGAACTAGCTCCGACGCCTCCGCCTTCTCCGATCCTGCCGCCGACGAGAGCAGTTTTTGTGCACAGCCGTCTTTGGCGATCCCGGCCAGGCAGGGCGCCGGGAAATTTAAATTCGTTGCCGGAGATAAGGCCGACGATCATGACGCCATGGATTCCGGTTAGTGGGTTTGGGGTTTTTCTCTCTTTTTTATTTTTATGTGCAATTACAAGTTTATCCTTCGACCTATTTTTAACATTGTTATATTCACAGGTTTAATATTCAAAAATAAAACAATCAAATAATTTTCAAACATCACATTAGTTTTTTGTTTTTCATTTTTGGAATTTATATAAGTAAAAATTAATGCAACCTATAGTTTTTTTTTAAAAAAAAATTATATATAACATTTGAAACCAAACCAGAATTTAAAAAGGTAAGAAATAATTTTTATCTTCGTTCTCTTGAAATTTAATTTAAATTCACATATTTCTTTAAGAGAAGAATAAATTATACGAAGATAATTTGAATTTGTATAAGTTTAAATTTCAGAATCAAAAAGCTTACAAAAATTAAATTGATCAAATTCGGATTAAATATCGAAAATTATAATTTCTATTTTTTTTAGTTCTAATGTTACACATTTAAATTCAACTCAATCGTATTGTATCAAAATTAACATAATTTTAATTGGGTTAGCAAGAAGACGGGTTAATATATTACTCTATTTATTATTGATTAGTTTTAAGATATATTAATATATCACTCTATTTATTATTTGATTAGTTTCAAGATATGTTAATATATTACTCTATTTATTAATAATTTTAAGATATAACTTATATTAAAATGCGGGGCTATTTGCATGGTGCCCAGTATGCAGCCCTATTTTTTATCACAAATTAAAAAAAAGAAAAGAAATATATGTTTTAGCAGTGTAAAAATTGAAAATTAAAACTTTGTTGCAGAAATAGAGATGATGAAGGAGAGATTTGCGAAGCTTTTGCTTGGGGAAGACATGTCGGGAAGTGGAAAGGGAGTTTGTACGGCGGTTACAATCTCTAACTCCATTACTAATCTTTACGGTCAGTTTGAGTTTTGCTTTAGTTTTGTTTTTATTTAAAGTGTGTTCGTAAACAGAATGAGAATGATCGTAGCGGAAGGAGAATGAAGGAAAAAAAAAAAAAAATGATTACGAAGGAATGATTGTTTGTGTTTTAGGTGAAATGAAAGATTAATAGTGTTCGGGAGCAAAGGAAGTATAATGAAGAAAATAAAATAATGAGTATGATGTGAGTGAAAAATATTTATTGGGAGGATAAAAAGTTATTATGGAACGAAAAGAAAGTAGTCTCGGAAACGAAAAGATAATTTTGAAAAAATGTGATTACAGAGATAATGAATTTTGGTGGCTCAAACACGTGCAATGATTCTCATTCTCCACCTCAATTTCGTCTTTTTTGCATGCTCTTTCGTCCTTAGTTTAAACAAATTCATTGTGGATATCTGCGGCATCAACACTTAGATTTTCAAAAAAAAAAAAAAATGTTAAAAAAATTGAGTACAAGCAAAGAAAATATTTAAACATATTTATAAAATTTATAAAGAAAAATTGTATTGTTTTTTTTTAAATAATTAAAAAATCTAATAAAAATTAATATATTTTTCATTTAAAAGTATGGAGTCTAAAACCTTTGGTAGTTTAGCTACAAAATTAGAATAAACTTAGAAGCATAGATATTAAAATGGATAAACATCAAAGTATAGAAATTATAATTGGACATTTAATCAAAATAAATATATATTAAAAAAAAAGTAAGAACTAGAATGATATTTTAATATCATTTGAGTTGTTTGACTTTAAAATTTATTTCCTATTTTTAAAAACACTTTATTATCTATTTGTAGATTTTTCAAAAGTTTAATTTTAATATATGATTTTTGATTGATATTTACACTTACAAATGTTTAATTTTACTTCCTTGAAAAAAAAAAAAAATCAATTTGTTAAGTAAATTTGAATTTAAAATGTTAATAAAAAATTAATTCAACAATTTTATTTTTTAAAAAAAGGTAATTTTTTTTCAAAAGATTAACTGAAAATTCCAATACAAAGTTGTTAAATTTTAATTTTAATTTTTTACATTTTTGTTATGTGAAATGATTTGAAACTCCGTTTGTAACTTTGTAGTGTTTAATTTGATCAGCGACGGTGTTTGGACAGAATCTGAAACTGGAGCCGTTGCCGGCGGAGAAGAAGACAATGTGGAAGAGAGAGATGAGATGTTTGTTGTCTGTTTGTGATTACATTGTTGAGTTCTTCACTCAAACTCAAACCTTGGAAGATGGAACAATTCTCGAGGTATTTGGCCTTTTGTTTTATAAAGTTTAATCATCTTTGAAAAATTTTGCTAAAATGTACGGGAAATTTACAAAACTAGTCAAATCTAAAAAAATAATTATAAATATAGTCGCTTCAAAAAAAAAAAAAAAAGTAAATATAGTGATATCATGTATTTTCTTATAATACAATATTAATGACTTTATATGTAAATATTTTACTACATTTATAATTATTTTGTGAAAATAACACATCCAGCCGTTGGTTCCTGAATACTTTTGTTTGTACTCATTTTTACAAAGTTATGAAATAATTATTTTTTTTGTTAGGTATTGAACAGCAGACAAAGATCAGATATATACCTCAACCTTCCTGCATTGCAAAAGCTTGACATGATGCTCTTGGTAAACACTATAATTAACATATTCATTTCCAAATTGATTAACTTTTTATTAATAATCGAAAATCAAATCTTCGTCTCACTACATACTTGAGCCACAAAAAGAAAAGCAGTTGATTATCTAGATAGCGATCGATCAATCTTGTTTCATTTTGGCAGGACATTATGGACAGTTTTCAGGACGCGGAGTTTTGGTATGCCGAAAAAGGAAGCATGTCGTCGAACTCGAACCATTCTAGATCTGGTTCGTTTCGACGACTCTCATTGCAGAAAGAGGAGAAATGGTGGGTGCCAGTCCCCTGCATTCCTTCGTGCGGTCTATCGGAGAGGGCGGTAAAACAACTTCGAAATAGTCGCGAATGTGCGAACCAAATTCACAAAGCTGCCATGGCAATCAACAGTACTATTCTTGCCGAAATGGATATTCCAGAGTCGTACATCGACACGCTTCCGAAGGTTTGTCCCCTAACCGTAGAGTTCTCGGTTTAAGCTCGTTGAAACAAATAGGTTGCATTATGTTAAATTTGTTGGGATGCAAACAAAGTATCCCACATTGGTTAGAAGAGGGGAGGATCATGGGTATATAAGTGATGACAA
>JBBMEG010000004.1:12010556-12030143 GCA_037832605.1 Cyclanthera cordifolia
ATATCTTTGCAATTAAGATCAATTTGAGATAAAAATGTAATAATTATTTCCTACTTGACTATCTATGTTAAATTCCCATATTTATTACCGTTCTCTTTTTTAAAAAAATGATAATTTTCAAAATAATTATTCACTCTTTAAACCACCATAAAATGGATGGGCTAACACACTTTTTTCTTTTTTTTATTTTATTGTTCATCTTGTTTGCCTTTCATTTGGATTGATTTGGGGTATAAATTGGCTTCAAATTCTTTACCTAATTTCTTAACATAAATAATATATATTTTTATTATTTTTGTTGGCATTGATCTTTATAATAACTAAACATTTATTTTATAATATAATTTATAATATTTTTTTGAACTAATTATCAATCTAAATTATATATATTTGCAAATTTAAATTTCTTAAGCTTATATTCAATATAGAAAAAAAATTTGAAATGATATTTGTTTTCATTTCTTTTAATTTTCATATTTATAACTTATGATCTAATTTTTAAATTATTGAATATTAATCAATTTAATAAAAAAAATCATTAAATAAGTTGTTCATATTTATAAATTACTTTTTTAATTATATAAATATTTTAGTACAAATGACAATTGGACCAAAAATTCAAACCTATAACCTATTAATGATGAAAAGACACTATTAATGCAAGGGTTTTAAAATTTTAAATTAGCTTTGAGTGAATACGTTACAAAATAACTTAAAAGAAAATAAATATTTGTTTTAAAAAATAATTTTATATTTCCAATTTCTAACTCAATCAGTAAGTTATATTAATAATTCAACACAGTCAAAATGATAAAAATTAAACACACAAGAAAAAAGGTTAAAGTTAGACAAAAAGAGAAAAATAATAAAAATTTAATAAAATTTAATATGATTAAATGAGATGTAAGATGTTGGAAGAAAAATCAATGATCAGTTGCAAGTATTAAAAACAAATAAGGAGAAATCTCAACCTTTTTCTTCGTTTGTTATCCTCAACTTCAAATTTCAACTACTTTATAAGAAATTACGAAGAGATTTGAACATATAATATTTTCATTAAGTTTATGATACCATTAAAAATAGTGCTAAGGTATGGTATATTTGGTAATGAGAGTTGTAAATTTTGTCTGTAATTGTAATTTTGTGGAATGTATTTACTATTCTTTATTGTTTTATTATTATTATTATTATTTATTTGCACACCAAAATCATATATTCATTAATGAATAGAATGACTGGAAATGTGACGAGGGTGTAAAAAATAGTTACAAGATAACTAAATGTTACTAAAAATGGTAAGAAATAATAAATAGTGATGATTAAGAGTAATTTTACCTAGCCCACGTTAATAAAATAATTATTCATTCTAAAAATAAACGTTTCGTCGGTTTTGTTCCTCCAAACTAAAATATCCAATTTTTTAATAATTTAACTGGTCTAAATTGATATTTAATAAACAACAAAATTATTGATTAGATTTTTATTTGATTTAGTTTAGTTTAGTTTTAATTTGGTAATTGGTTTTGATTTTAATAAAAATAATTAATTTATTTTTCTATTTTTTCTCTTTTTTAATTTGATTATACATATTTTGATTTTAGGGTAAATTATAAATTTAGTCCTTATGATTTGATGAAAATTATAATTTAGTTCGTATGGTTTCAAAATATAGACTTTAGTCCCTATAGTTTGGAAAAAACTACAATTTAGTTCATATAATTTGAAAAATTAGAATTTAGTCCATAATGTATGAAAAGAATCTAAACAAGTAGTATGTCGTTTGGTTAGTGGATAAAATACGTAAAAGTTAGTTATTTCGTATTTAATGGTGAGAGTGTGAGATAAGTAATTAGTTGAAAAACAATACATAATTAATACATTGCATTTACATACTTAATTCACATACTATTAACGAATATCATGAACTATTTTTTAGATTTTATCAAACTATAGAGACTAATTTCTATTTATTCGAACCATAGATACTAAGTTCTATATTTCTCCAAATTATAGAACTAAGTTTTATATTTCTTCAAAGTATAGAACTAAAGTCTAGATTTTCAAACCACAAAAACTAAACTTTAACTTTTCTCAACATAAAAACTAAATTTATAATTAACTCTTTATTTTGTTATTCAATCTTTTTTTTTAATTTATAAATATCACAGTATAATATTTTTATTCAAAAAAATAGTTCTTTTATTACATTTAAATATTAATATATTAATATATTTTTATTATTTTTATATTCCATTATGTTTGATTTTTTTTTGTCGAGTTTTCCACCTACAACCTAATTTTGTTTTTAAATATTGAAATCAATTTGATTATTTTGGTTGATTTAAAATTTTTTTCTTTGGCCATTAGTTTATACTACACCAAACACCCCAAAGAGAAATCGAGCAATCATATGTTTGTAGTTTTGAAGCCGACAATGGAGGAAATGTCTTTCTAAAGTGAACCTAAGATCGACGCCAAGAACGAATGGGCCTTCAAAGAAATTGTCATGGACTTCAATTGCATCGATGGAGTTCATTGTAGCGATGAATCGGGCCCAAGATTGGTCCCCCAAATACAAAATCCTCCCCTCATCGGGTAAAAATCAACAGCTTCTTCAATACTACTTGCAATTACACATTAAGAAACATATGAGCCAAAGAATGGGAAGCTGGTGGAATCTTGGCATTTGTTATGGTAGATGCTTGATTCCATGGATTTGACTGCGGTTGGCTGGTGCTGGTAAGACACTTTGTCTATCTCTTTCATTGCCCAACGGTTTCCACCTATTCAATTTATGTCGCTTTCTATTCAATAATCATTTTCATTCTTTATTATTGTTCTTACTTAATTCAAATGCAATTCTGGGAGTCTACAACTTTTCTTGCTTGTCCATAATTTACTTATCTTCCCTGGATGTCACCATCCCCATCTTTTGTCTCTATCTGAAATTCTTCAGAATTATTGATATTTTTGATGGTTGAATGAGCATTTTAGTGGTATTTTAGGGTTTCCCAGCTGATCTTCTCTGATGGGTTGTTGTGATGCTTCTCCTTGGCTTTTAGGCTGCTGATTGTTTTATGATTTTTTTTTTCTTTCACTTTATCATCTGTTCTTCAGATGCTAGGCTTATTTGATTCTAAATTTTGCTAGTTGTGAGGTTTTGTCACTTTGGGGTTGAGTGGAACTCTTTCAGTTCTCTCTCCAAGTAGGTTTCTTTGGTATATCTGAGTTTGTTTTTGCTAATTTGAGTGTTTTGGAAAGGTTTGGGACTCTGCGATTCTTGTGTTTTTTTAAAAAAAAATAATTTTTTACCCCTTTTAGAATTCATGTTTGATCCTCCATCTGTACTTTTTTTTTGTTACTTCATGTGTTGATAGGCGTATATCGTTCCTTCAGAATCCCAAAAGTCTTAGAGCCAGTTGAATTTGTTCATTTCTAGTCTCAAATCTTAGGAACTCTTCTTTTTCTGTTCAAAGTTATGCTGTTTACTGTATTCAAGTTGAGATTTTATTCCTTTCCCGGGAACTGGTTATTATCTTTGTTTTCCAGTTCTGCTTTCAAGTTTCCATCTTTGAATATATTTGATTCTGATAACGTCCTGTGTTCTTAGCCTCATTTTCTATGTCACTGGCCTGTTGTATTCCGGTTGCTGAAGGTGTCTACTGTATAGCATGCGCTCGTTGGTTGTGGTTGAAGTTTCTCTATAATGCTGGTCATGAAAGTGAAAACTGGAGCCTGGCCTCGACCGAGGAATTTGAACCTATTCCTCGCTATTGTCGATTAATTCTATCTGTCTATGAAGATGATCTACGTAATCCACTTTGGGCTCCTCCAGGTGGTTATGGCATTAATCCTGATTGGGTACTACTACGAAAGGATTACGAAGGCACACTTGGTCGGGTTTCCCCGTATATGATTTACGTTGATCACGATCATGGTGATGTAGTCCTGGGAGTTAGAGGACTTAATTTGGCCAAAGAAAGTGATTACGCTGTTTTGCTGGATAACAAACTTGGGCAGACAAAGTTTTGTGGTGGGTATGTACACAATGGTCTTTTGAAAGCAGCTATATGGATTTTTGATGTGGAGTGTGATGTTTTAAGGGAACTGGTTGAAAAGAATCCAGGTTACACCTTGACATTTGTTGGGCATTCCTTAGGGGCTGGAGTAGTGGCATTATTGACAATAATTGCACTGCAAAAACAGGAGAGGTTGGGAAACATTCAGAGGAAGAGGATCAGATGCTTTGCTATTGCTCCTCCTCGGTGCATGTCATTAAATTTGGCAGTGAGATATGCAGACGTTATCAATTCCATAGTACTCCAGGTAGAGTCATCAAATATGGCTGCAAAGAAACTTATTTCCTCTGCATACTTATAGTTTATAGGTTTAAGTTCTTTGAGGTGTTATATCAAGAACAATTTGGTTTTTTTTGCGGGCTACATTTCTATCTGTGAACTCTATGCTCTGTAACACATTATATTCGAAGCTTCTCATCAGTGTAAAACTATACAGTATACTTTACTGAAAATAATTGAAACGCATCATTATTGGAAATGCTTTCTGAAACTAAGCAATAATTTTTCATTGATAGTACGAAATTACAAGAGATGGGTATGAAGCAACCGAAATCATATCATGTTTTTCATATTAAAATCAATAAATGGCAGAGTTGCTACCTTGTGTAGTATTTCAGAGAAGCAGAGCTCAATATTTGAAATTTGATGACTATGGGTTGACAATGCGTCGTATGCAATGAAATGATTTCCCAAAACAAGCAGCGCCTTTCATTTGCTTGATGATTAGCTTTGCATGTTTGGCCTTACTTCTGCACCATGCAGACGTAAGATGACTGTGTGGTTTTGTTGACTGACTAGTTCAAACACAATTTTATTCTCTTGAAAGCACTGAAAATTTTCCGTTTATTCTTTACTCCTGAGCATTATGTAATTCTAGTTGATGTGAATTATTGTGATGTACCAGGATGATTTCTTACCTCGGACAACGACAGCTTTGGAAGATGTATTCAAATCACTTGTCTGGTAAAAGTACAATCTTGTTAGCACCTCTTTTAACTTTTCTAAAAGTAGATATTATCTTACCTTACATGATAATGATTATTCTTACCTGAACAGCTTGCCATGTTTATTATGCGTGATGTGCTTGAAGGATACGTGCACAATGGAGGAGAAAATGCTTAAAGATCCTAGACGGCTTTATGCTCCTGGTCGTCTTTATCACATTGTTGAGCGAAAACCCTTTAAGTAAGATAGTCTTTATTTAACTTCAAAGTTGATTCAATTAGAAAATAGTAGGCAGGTTGGTGATCTAGTGGTCAAATAAAGATTTTATATTAAATCAATAGTGCTTAGAGGTTATGAATTATGAGTATTATCTACGTTGATTACCTTCCTAGGAATTAATTTCCTATGAGTTACCTTGTTATCGAAGTATAGTAAGGTCAAAGATGGATGTCTGGTTACTCACGGTGTAAAAAAGGTATGTAAGTGAGAACTTAGAGGGAGAGGGAGCAACTACAGTGAATCTACCATGAACTGAAGTCTATTTTTGTTTTTCTTTTCTACCTCTTGTCCCTTGTTGAGACCATTTTTTCTTAATTATCATTGAGCTACATTTTCTAATGTGGTACCCATTAAGTTTTCCAACAGTTGTTCAACCACTGTGGTGTTGTTATCTTCAACCACATATTCACATGCTCTCCAATTATTTTTCTCAAACTTTTTTGGGTGGTTAGTGCACCAAACTTGGGGGGTTTGCTTTGGATGAGAAACAATCAACTACTCATTGTATATGGAAAAGCACAAAAGGCCCAAAGAATCCTTACATAATATCCAACTTTTTGTGAAAAATTGAAAAACCAAAGAGTCTGATAGGGTGGAATGTGAATAGACTTGCCTGTTCATGGGAATTTGGGGATTAATGTGATAGGATCTATCAATGGGTCCCCTCTCTTTAAGAGTCAATGTTCATTTTACTTCCCTCTTTATGTGGGGTGAGGGTTACATTATATAAGCTAGGGTGATTAACAACTAGCCACCTCACTTGTAACCTCCCAACCAACAATTAATTGACTATAATAGCCCTAAATCCTATCAGTTACCCTCCCTTTGAAAGCACCTTGAAAGCACCTTGTCCTCAAGGTGGGTATACAAAAATGAAACATAAAAGATATAGCCTAAAATTAAAGAACATAAAATTCCTCAATGTTTGTTGATGGCAGCAAGTCTAAACCCACAATATTCAACCCATCCTTCCACTTTTCTTCCAAGCCCAATAAAATTTCAGCACACTTTATTGATGTTGCAAGCCCAAAATAGCAGCCCATACCCCAACAGTAGTCCATAAGCCCCTAAAATCACAACATCCCTCCTCCAGCGTGAACCGGGTCAGAATCCAATTGGCAGATCAGATGAAGGTCGGTTCGGATGAGATCAGTTTCGGTTCGGACCGTATTGGGTCGGATCGGGTCCGGTTAATTTCCGCCGAATTTCCTTTGGGTTTGCTATTTCTAGATTGCGACCTTCGTCTTGCTTCGTGCCGTCCATCTCCGATCTCGCCATCGTTGTTGCTTCTCCAGGCCAGATCACCGGGCCGTCGCTGTCGCAACCCCGTCTTCGTCCGTCATCGTCGTACCCCCAGTGCCGGTGCACCCCCGTTGTTGTCCATCGTCGTCGCACTCCTATCGCCGTTTCCTTTGGATTCACTTCGTCTTCCTTGCTCGCGAATTTAGGGCGAGCATTAATCAAAGTACGAAATTTTTCATCCCATTCTTCCACACGCGAACTCATATTTTAGGGTGGTGCTTACATCGGTGGGTTTCCTCGTCTACACCCGCGACAATTGCGGTCCCTTCCCTACTACACTTGCGCCAACACCCTCGACGCCCACTCTGCATTCTTGATCACTATTTCGGCACTCTCGAAACGCGCAACTATTGCGTTTCTTCGATTTGTGTTGTCATTTGCGATCATCATTGCAATCATGTCCTCCGTTGGTCGTGTTTCTCGGGTACGATCTCCTTCCCTTCTTGTTTTCTTGTCTTTTTTTATTCTTTTCCCAAATTTCTTGTTGGGTTTTCCCTTTGTTGGCCTTGGCGAGCACCTTTTTCCTTTGCTCTTTCAAGGATCTTTCGACGCCAAGGCTGCCAGAACTCGCTCTCGTATCTTCTTCCTCTTCCTCTTCCTATTTCGAGCTTCTCTCTTTTTCGCGTTATTTTCATCCAAATCTCTTCTTAATTCCTTCAAATCCCGTGTGAATTCATGCCAGTATCTTGCGTATCCACGTTCATCGTGTGCCACGTTTTTCAAGATCTCGGCTCATTCCTCCAACGTGGCTACCCTCGACTCCATGTCGGTAACCATCCCCGGATCAGAAGATGGGTGTGATACCAATTGATAGAATCTACCAATGGGTCCCCTCTATTTAAGAGTCAATGTTCATTTTACTTCCCTCTTTATGTGAGGTGAGGGTTACATTATATAGGCTAGGGTGATTAACAACTAACCACCTCACTTGTAACCTCCTAACCAACAATTAACTAACTATAATAGCCCTAAATATTATCATAATGGTTGCGACTTGCGAGTACTGTAGAGTCCGTAGTAACCAAGAGTTTCCTATCTAAGCCGTTTTGTAATTATTTGTTTGGTCGGATTGGAAACCTCTCCTATAAACTCCTTACCTTTTTTGTGCACTGTATTTTTGAATGTCTTTGTGTTCTTCATTTTTATCTCAATGAAAACTCAGTAGAGTGGTTTCAAATCCATTTTCAGGTTAGGAAGATTTCCTCCGGTTGTAAAGACTGCAGTGCCTGTAGATAAGAGGTTTGAGCATTTAGTTCTTTCTTGCAATGCTACTTCAGACCACGCTATCATCTGGATAGAGAGAGAGTCTCAGAAGGCCCTTGATGTAAGCTACCCAACTTCTCTCTCTCTCTCTCTCTCCTCTTTTATCTCTTGCTTTAGTTCGATGAGATTGCTGTCCCCAAGGGGTGGCATAGTGGTTAAAGGCTTGTACTTTGAAGGTGTGCTCTCTACAGGTCCCAGGTTCGAGATCCATCTGTGATATTAATTTGTAGACGCCTCCCGTGCCTCTATTCCTTAGATGTCTTCCGGTGCCTGACTTAGGAACATGTGTGATTAGCCTGGGTATAGTGGAGTAGCTTTAATTTCCCGATTCAAAAAAAAAAAAAAAAAGAAGTTCCATGAGATTGCTCATCTCTTTCAGTTAGTTAATAGTAATCCGAGATTACTCAAGGGTAACTGCTGAAAGTTCCAAAACACATTTTTATCAAATGTTTTTTCATCGTGAAATTCATTTACCGTATTGATTAATATTTCTCGGAGTTCTTAGTGCTAAATTAATCTATGAATAAATACTTATCCCTCCTGCATCTGACTGATTCGATATCACATTAACGAGTTACATGCTAGACAATTTGTCCATCTTTTTTTATAAGAAAAAAATGTATTTGTCCATCCCTTTTCCTTCACAAGTATGTCTGATGATTCACGAGTTTTGATGGGTTAATAGAATTGCATAATAAACATAATGGGTTGAAAAAAGGTTGTGTTTTTTCTCATTTCTCAGATCATGATGGAAAATGATAAAGCCTTGGAAATCCCCGTGCAGCAGAGGATGGAACGACATGCCTCAATCAAACGAGAACATGGCGAAGAGTACAAGGCAGCCCTCGAGCGAGCTGCTGCATTAGAAATCCCTGATGAAAACTTATCACTCTCCTATGGGACGTTCAATGAATTGGAAGAAGGCGAGAATTCTAGGCAATCGATGGAAGATGCATTGATAGCATCGTCGACACGACAAAGGGATAGATGGGATAAATTCATAAATCGGTTTTTCGACGTGGATCAGTCAGGTCGAATGGTGTTCAAGAAATCATAAACCTTGCTGAATTCTGAATTCTGAATTCATAGGAGTAAGTAGAAACTGCAAGTATCATTTTTTTGATTGTAAAAAGAAGCAGAGAGATCTAGTAGGTAAACCCTCATTTGTTCTTATAATAGCACAGTTAGAGGAGTATCTTTTTCCTTTCCTTTTGTTTGTTTCTTGTTGCTTTGCTTCATTTGGTCAGCAAAAGCCATAGTCTAGAAATTGTTGTAAACTGGGATTAAATTTTGATTATTATCATTTATTTTATATTAGTAAATAATATTTCACATTCATAAATATAAATGTTGAGGATATTCTTGACATGACTTCCCACAACTTTCTTTTAATTCGTTAAATTGCACAATAACTCTTCCATTAAACTGGGATTAAACCTCTAATGTCCCCCTTGTTAATTCTAGCATCAATTTAAATATTAATGCATAAGACACCATTTACAAGTATTGTTTAATCATGATCAATTAATTGATAATGAATAGCTCAATATCTAGAATTTTTAAATGGAAACTAATAATTTCAACTACCCTGATCTACAATTTTTGTGGCTATACCTGGAGATCATGAACAGCTTCTCCTGCATTTGAATAATGGATTTCGATTTTTACTAAACAAAAACTATATTTAAAAAAATAATAATAAATAATATTTGTTTTGTCATGCTAAAAATTTGGTAATTGAAGTACAATACAATAACACCCAAGGACAGCTTGTTAGGGACAATGAGCATCCACAAACCTCTAAACTTTGTTTTTGGTCATCACCCAAAAAATCTCATATCAATAAGGAGTTGTACCTCTTTTATATATCCAAGTTCTTTCTCCTAGCTTAGAGATGTTGGACTTTGTTTGCATGCAATATTGCAAACAAAACTATAAAAAGCCATGAATTTAGTTGTAAAAGGGGGGAGATTAATTTGGATGAATGAAAAATAGTTTCTATAAGAGATCATTTGTTAGAGATTTAGAGCATATTTTTTTGTCATTTTCTAAGTTCCTTTGCAATTCTTGTGATAGAATGCATGTGAGCTATTCAATCTAACCTTGATCAAGTTGATTGTGGAGTGACTCAATCTAAAACAAGATCTTCTACATCTTTGATCAAAGAGGTAATCAAAATTTTAGTCTTTTTCCAATTAGTTGTTACAAATTCAGGAGGAGGTATTAATCTCTTAAATTCAATGATTCTTACTTCATTGTAAGCTTGGATCTTTGAGCTGAGAATTAGAATTGCCTTATCAAATTGTTAAAATCTCAAAAAAAAAAAAAAAAAAAATAAATAAAAAATTTATACAATGAATTAGACCCATCAAAATGTGAGAAGTTCAACAAATACTCGAATGAAAAAAATGGAGCACAATAATCACAATTTTCAGGAAACAGAGACTCAAACCCAAATCTACTTAGGAGAGGATGGCTAAGTCAACCTATTGGGGTCGACCAAACCTTATAACAATGATAAATCTGCATCAAATCGCCTTGTAAACTAAGGGTGAATGAAAAAAAAAAAAAAACTAAATCAAATTGTTTAATGGATCGATTTGATTTTAAAAATAATATTACATCATTCAATTTGATATTTGTTGATTGGGTAATGAACCAATCTAAATTTAGATTGAATCAAATGTATAAATGTTAAAAGAAAATAATAATATATTATTATTTATATGTGAAATATAAAATAAAGACATTATAAATATATGTTATTTATGAAAATGTTATTTCTAGTTAGTAAAATAAAAATGTTTTAAATCAAATTGAAAATGAGACAAAAAATTGAAAAATAAATCAAATTCTAATTATAATCAGAAATTAAAAATAAATTAAAACTAAATCGAACCAATAATTTTGTCAATAAATGAGCGATTTTTATTGGTTCAACATAGCTCCAATGAAAGAACCGGGCACTCGTTACAATAAATACTAAGTAAAATTTACAAAAAAAAAAAAGAAAAGAAAAAAAAAGAAGGGCTTAAAAAAAATGATGAAACATTTGATATATTTAGTTAATAATTGATTAGTTGACTAAAATGGCCACACTTTCTAATTTTATAATTAGAAAATGGGTTTGGATTTGCTCAACGTGGCTTCCAATTTCATTTCATTCAAACCCACTACAAACATAATCTAACAATAAATTCCTTCCACTTTAGTTTATAGATCACATTAATTATAAATTAAAATTTCCCCTAACTTTTCTTTTTTCTTTTTCTTTATTCATATTTATTATTTTAAGTGTGAAAATTTTAAAACTGATTGGTTAACCATTTCTTTTTTAGCCTGTTTTTAAAATTTATGTTTGTATTTACTTAAAATTTCTATGTTTTATCTCCTACAAAGTATTTGAATCTTAATCATATTCTATAAATCAAAACAAGTATTTAGAAGTTATTTCTTTTAATTTTTAAATTTTGGTTTGGTTTTTAAAAAACAAGTAAGACGTAGAGTATCAAAATTATGAAAAGTATGAGTTGGAGTACTACTTATAGACTTAGATTTCAAGTATCAAAAAAAATAAAAATAAATAAATGGAGCCTTACATAATTCAATTTTTTGATTTTCTAAGTAAGATTAAGAACAAAATAAACTTTACATAAAATAAAGAGCCCAACTCCCTTCACCAATCAAATGATCGATGTTCTATCTCTTCGACCGTTGAACACTTGTGATTATGGCGTTGAATTGAATTATTATCAAAGAAACTAAACACAGATCAACCTTTTCGGTATAAAAAAAAGAAAAAAAAAAGGAAAAAAAAGAAGAAAGGGTTTGATTCAGACATTAAAATTTGCTTTCATGTCTATGTTGGTCCAGGTTTTTAAAAAGTTGTCTTAAAACTTTCAATATAGAATTTTATTGTTGTTTGACGTTTTCACCTTTGTTTTGTTTTCTGTTTCTTTAAATAATTGATTCATACTTAGAATTAACTTTTTTATATATAGTGCAAGAGCAAATAATAAAGATAATAAACATAATATTGCAAATTCAAAAGCCAACCAAACACAAAAGTTATAGTTTATACTATATTAATCATAATTTGATTTTAAAAGTTTTCTTCCTATTTTTCTACATTGACATCTCTCCTATGAATAATTGGAACGTAAATATCTAACAAAATAGATTTTGGTACATGCATCGACCGTAAAAGAATGTATGATTTAAGGATGTTCCTATGAAGATGCAGATAGTACGAAAGTTTCCATACTTAAATTAATTTAATGACCTCATCGCTAGTGAAAGTTTATTATGGTTACAAATTTCGAAATATGCTCTCTTAGACGTCCTTAATTGAGACGGTTGAAAATCGCTTAAACTAAAAAACTTATTGATGTTTATCGATACCTTATAGTCTAGGAAATGGTCGCTTCAGACATAATGTACGAAGTTCTGACTCTCAATCATTAAAAAAAAATCACTTGTATTTACATGTTTGTGGATAAAAACAAAACAAAACACAAATTTAAAAATTACATCTTATGATTTAAAAAAAAACATAAGTAAAGTTTGAAAAGTTAAATACAAGATAGATAACAAAACAAAAGGTTCATATGTATGTAATATTTAGAAATTTAATTTTCAAGAACAAAAAACCAAGATCCAATGATAATCAAATAATAATCTAAAATTTTATACAAACTTATAATTTAACTCATATTATCAACATAATCAATACATTTTCATAAAATTTTTCTTTTCATTTTCTTCCAAGAATCAAGTTTATTCACTCTCAATTCCTCATGGTTTCTGTTATAATTTTATGTTTCAAAATTCTAACAAAACTTGGTTCTTCAAAAATCAGATTAAAACTTAATTAATTCCAATAAAATTGCAAGAATAAATGAAGAAAAAAAGTAATAATAAATTACATTTAACATTTTTCTTGGAAACCCTTCTTAATCCCAGCAAAGTCTCTCACTGTGAATCCAACTTTTTCAAATTTCCCTTCTTCTTCATTCTCTCTGAACTTCAAATAATCCGAACAAACAAACGGTTTATACAACCTTTCACCGCCGTCTCCGACCACCTCCTCCGGCGCCGACACCACCTTCGTGCCCTCAAACCCCCAAAAGAACGCAATCGAGAACCTGTTGATCGCCGGCCGCCTCAAAATTACTCTGTGCTCCGACGATCTTAGCCTGTCGTTGCTCCAAGCTTGAAGCAGATCACCAATGTTCACCACAAGGGCTTCGGATTCGGGTTCGGATTCTTTACATGGCCCTATATCGACCCATTTCCCTTCGCTCGATTTCACTTGCAGACCACCAGTTTGATCTTGGTACACAATGGTCAAGCAGCTCATATCCGTGTGCATTCCAAGTCCTTCTGGCTCTTCATTGTCTTCCAAGGTTACTGGAGCGGTGTAATTGTTTATTCTCAGATATCCATGGCAATTCTCGAAATGGAATTCGCGGTACGTCCTCTCGAAACCTTCGCCTAAGCTCATCAATATGTTATTTATGATCTTCCTTGATAGCTCTGTCATCTTTTCTCCATATTCTTGCAATATCTCACTTAATGCAAATGAAATTATGTTGTTAGATTTATAAATGTTATGATATGGTGAACTTAGAGATATATATAGATGTGTTGTGAATTCAATTGTATGTACCTGAACTGGTGGTGGTGAGGGCTGTTATTGTTAAAGAGGAAATTAGCTGAACTCTGAGCAGAGGCTAAGAAGTTTGGACCAGAGACTCTGACGCTTTCAAAGAATGGGGAGGCTATGAAATGGGGAGTGTAAGTGCTCAAAGAAGAGAGAGGCCCAATTTTGAGCTTAGTTTCAGAAGGGAGGCTGAAAATTTCATTGGACAAGGAATGGAGTTTGTTGTAGATATCTTTGGAGATTCCATGGTTTTTGATATGGAAAAAACCCCATGTTCTGCAAGCTTTAGCTAGTGAAGAAAGGGAAGATGGAGATAATGGCTGAGAAATGTCTAAAATGGGGAGTTCTACTGAGACCTTAGATACAGACATGTTTGCCTACTAATTTGTCTATAGCTAGCTAGCCTCTAACTTCATAGGTGGATGTTATATTGATGAGAAGGATAGAAACAAATGGTCAAAACTTCTCCTTTATTGTCTTTAGTTATAATCATTAGTGGGTTGATTCCTGTCACTTGGAAAAACAACCATGATTATGACATAAAAAACAAGAACACGGGTTTTGAAAAAAATGCAAACAGATTCATAATTGTAATTGGTGAAAGGGTTTGACTTGATACTAAAAAATATCATAGGCTTTTGTTTGTTATGAGAAACAAGCAGGTATTGTAGGAAGCTTAAATAATACAAAGCTCTTGCATTTACATGGAGCAAAGACAGGCTGGTTAAGAAGAACTTTTCTGCTGTAGACTTTGTTATATATATATATAAACTCACGCGCACACTACACAAATTGGGTCGTAGAGAGTTTGGATTCTTTTGGTTAGACGTTGGACCAATTCAAATACTTTGTTAATAAGCATGAATACGTTAGAAAAACACTAAATGTAATCATTATTTGATTATCTTAATTTGAGCCCATAAAGTTTAATCTAGCCTCCCATTTGCAATATTTAGTTGTAATCTTAGATGAAGATACTGGTCTTTTGATTCTTTCATTTTTTTAAAATGATACATACTGTTGTCAATGCCAAATGGGTACCTCATCTCTAAAACCATCTGATTAAGTTGCCTACTAGATAAGGTCTTGACTTTTCTCTTTTACTTATTAACAATTGCATATTAGATTATGTCTTGAGTTTGATCTTATATAGAGTGTAAATCAAATGAAAAGTTGGTCAAATTGCTTTAATAGCCGTTTGTTAGAGTAAATAGGATGATCTGAATGCCGGTTTGGAGTGAATGGGATTATCAGAGCTTCTCTTCCCTTTACTCTTTCCCTAATACAAACCTTGAGTCATCAAACTTTCTTGATTCAACTCTTCGTCACTTAGGGATGTCTATTTTCTCTGCCAGAACCCGTCTTTAAGGAATTGGTGAATCCCCGTTCAAGCTGGAATGGGGAGTGATCGGGTGAAAAAAATTCCCGCGAGCCATAAGAGACAGGAATGGAATGTATTCTACTTCTCTCGTTTTTTCGTTTACATCTTTATTGTACATACATACACATACGTACATATACATACATACACACACACACACACACATATATATATATATATATTACATATATATATCGACTCAATCTTTATCTCAAAATTTTATATGTAGAAATATTTGTTTAAATGAATGTATAAACATAGAATATAGCTTTTCTTGTGTGATAAACTACCATTTATCAGTAGAAGCTAAAAGGACACACTAGAAAATCCTGAACACTGATCGATCATGTTCATTGATCTCAAGATCTCACATCTGTCAATCACGTACCGCACACCACCGTAGGGAATTCCACCTTAAACCCTTATCACATAGAGTAAATCGCTACAATACCATTTACACTAAGACCACTCTTTTGACCCTGATTATTACCATGCATCCATGATTACTAGAACATGTGTACCAAGAAGTACTCACTGTTGATTGTATGATCCAACATATCTTTTAACTACTTGCACGACCAATCTTACATTGGTTGTCGTATTAGGACACTCATAATCATCCTCTAACCAATCACAATCTCGTAAACCAAGCTCAGCTCCCCACTCTTCCAACTACCATTGAGAAGTATAAGGCTTGCATCGGCATAGCTGTTCCATTTATTATAGAACTATACACCATAACTCCACTATGGGTCTCTAACATCGGTTTTTCATAAGCACACAAAACTTATCATATTGACGTTGGAGTAAAGCTTCTTATTTTTACAATCTATTATGAATATGTTCAAATTACAAATCTCTACCACAAACATGCTAACTCATATTGAACAAACTATAAGTAATTCTCCTCCCACTAATCTCACACATAAACTTATCACATATTGAGTATCAACATCTCAACTACGAGTTGATCTCTTCGCACAAGTCTCGCGGTTGAGCAAGTTATCTTTCAACTCACAAGAGCGAGTCTTACTGAAGTAATAATTTGAACCCGAATAAAACAACTTCTAGTATCTTACACTAAATTGGTTAGAGCTTAACAAAGTCCAATTCTATCTACTTCATCTTCCAGCAAATGAATCTCACTTCATCATTTAGTAGGATAAATCACATATACGTACACAATCACGTTTGACCCATAATAAACCATTAAAACATACTCCAACTCACATCTCGAACAATTGTGTATCGCTTAGATGCCGTATAGTATCTTTAACTCTCAAATACGACTACACTCTTAGCGAGTAAAGCCCAAGTAACTACACAAATCACCACACACTCTCAAATGAATGAAACACAACTTAAGCACTAGTCAGCGACCATACGTTGCACTCCAACAACGTCGTTTTGTTCTGAAACAAAATGACTTTGCTCGAACTTGATCAACATTTAACCTCGACGTCTTATTTTCTTTAGGGTCTTACAAATTAAAATCCTTAAAATAAAATTGTTAACGAGATAAAAAAATTAAAATTTGATTAAAATCAAAATTGAAAATCGAAGTAAATAAAATTAAAAACAAACTAACGGTGGGTTTGACACAAAATGGGCAAAAATGAACCGAAATCTCCACAACTAAATTTTTCCATAAAAATTAATTATTTAAAAATATTTATAAAAATGAAGTTTAGAAAGAAGGAATATGATGAATGTGGAAAAGTTCTCAGATGGAGAATCCTGTCCCTCTAATGGTGTAGAAAATTAATGTTTAGTTAGTATTACTAATGTTTTCATTAACAGAAATATATAGGATGAATATGGACATTTTTAAAGTGAAAAGAAAGAGTAAGTTACCAATGGAAATTTATGTGCAACTTTTGGTTTTAGTGAATAATAAATAATTATTTGAACAATGATAATGGCAGGCATGATTGATATGTATTAGTCTTGTCATTTTATTTTATTTAGGCCTACAATCTTACAAATAGATGGTCTTGCTTTGTGTGCTTGTCTTTGGATATACACTTTTGAGTGCCTATGAGTGATTTGATGAATCTAGAATCTTGTTTGGATAGAATCTTGTTTGGATAGAAGAGTTATGAGTCTTAGTGGTAGAAACCATCGTTTGGATGGGAGGTTATGTAAGTGGCTGTAGTTGAAAATTCTCGTTTGGTTAGAAAAATCATGTGTGATTATATAGTTCAAACGATCACGAAGTTCTTTCGGAGATGCTTTAACATTACACAAATATTGATTCTACAACCTCTCTTTTCTCTCACATGTGAGATATATATATATAGATATATATAATTTATTTACTTTCTTATTAATACGAATAGAAGATTGAGAACTCGAACCAAAGATTTATTATGTTTGGTTTGACATCACCAATCAATTTTCTCATTTAATTTTTATCATTCTCTAAAAAAAAAATACGCTTCAAATACTTGACCCCACCAATATATGGACCACCACATATAATAAACTTTTAAGTTTAAAGAATAACCAATCATGCCAATTAGACTTCATTAACACGTTTGCACCCGTTGTTACCATTCACAACGGAGATTAACGAAGCATCTTCTCTTTGTAAAATTCTACTCTTGCTCCTAATGCTATCGACAGATGGAAAAAATATTACTTATTATAAAAAATTAAACTTGTTATTATTTTTATTATTTTTCATGAACTATTATAAAATTTAATAAAGTAATATTTGTTAGTATTTTTTTAGTTTAAATATAAATAAAAAAGATTTTGTAGATATGAATTATTATTTTTTTATAGATAAAAATATAAAAAATAAACAAATCAATTAAAGGTTCAATACCATTTTGGTTCCCTTAAACTTTTAGTTTCGGTCTATTTTTTTTATTTATTTTAAAAGTTCAATTTTAATCTCTAAGCTTTTAATTTTGTTTCATTTTAGTTCCTAAATTTCTGCCAGTGAACTTTCAAGTTTGTTTTGTTTTATTTAAGTTCTTAGACTAAAAAAAGAATTTTAAAAGTAATCTCTATGGTAAATTTAAAGTTAATATTTATTAAAATTGGTTCAACAATTTAATAATTTTAATATAAATAAGAAGAATATGTGGACATATTTCTCTAATTTATAGGAAAAGATGGTAAATTTTTAAAGAAAAAATAACAAAAATTCTAATAAAGACTAAATTTTTAATTAATTATTTAGACTAAAATATAAGAGGATGTTTAGGCTACAGTTAATGAAGAGAGAGAATGAGAAGGGGATTGTTCTCATGTTTAAGCCGCCAAGAATCATTCTTTCTATAGTCACGTTTTCTCAAAATCACATTTTTATTTTCCTCATAACTATTTTCTATTCTTTTCATAATAATTTTTTATTCTCATCATAACTATTTTTTACTCACATCTTACTCATTATTTTATTTTTTTTCATCATCATTTTCTTCAGCCCAAACACAATTAAACATTCTCCTCATGATCATTCTCGTAACCACAAACACAATTAATCATTTTCTTCGTAATCAATTTTTTTTCTCATTTTCTCTAATTTTCATTCTTCCCATAATCATTTTCTTTCTATTTGTCCCAAACACACCCTAATAGTTTTATTGGGAAGGATAAAATCGCGTTATAATTGAATGAAAGTCAACAGGGAATAAAAGCACTTGGAAAAAGAAAATAAAAAAAGTAAACTTTTAAACTTTTAAATAATTTTTGAAAGCAAATTAGTTATTTCAGTCTCTATTATTTAAAAATATAAACTTAATCTTTATGTGCAAAGAAAGCTTGGATTTAATTTGTATGATTTGATAAAAATAAAATTTAATTTTTATAAAACCTAAAAAATGGTTGAATGTTGTGTATAAATCATTTGACAATTAAATACCTAGATATTATTTTTAATATATATGAATAATTTGTTTTTTTCTAATCAATAACATTAATAGATAAACAATTAAGTTCTATCTATATTATTCATTAACCATTGACATGTACTATATTTTAGATTTTATAGAAGTATATAACTAAATTTTAATTTTTTAAATTATAAGAATAAATTTTAATTTTTTCAAAACTATAAAAATTAAGTTTTAATTGTTAACATTAAAAAAAAAAAAAACTAACTTTTTTTTTTCAAACGTTTGGGAACCAAATTTATAAGTTATGGTGATTTATTTTGCATGGCCGTGTCAGAAAAGATAGCCAGACCCGCAAATAAGTCATAGACTTCCATTGCGTTGATTTAAACTTGGCTTCTGCTTCATTCTTTTCCACGCGTCAGCATGCAGTCCCCAGACTAAAATTTGAATGGCAATTATAAATTTTAAATATTGCTAGCTTTGGTTATTTGTTGCAAAACACATATCATTGTTTTTACATATCCATGCATGATATATATATACACTTGTTTAGCGTAAACTGTTAATGTTTCTTAGCTCTAATCTGTGTTAATTGGAGACCATTTTGTTAGTTAATAATCTTTGTTCATCAAAAAATGTTTCGTTCTGGTGTTTTTCTTTGAAACATCATGAATAAAAGTCATGGATTGTAAGACTAAAAAAATGGAACTGTTGTTCGTATTGTGATCGTTGATACTGAAAATTAGTTAAACAGATCACAAGGATACCAATGTGATGTCGAAGGGTCGACCAACCCACAAGGGTAGGCGCTTCGATCGACCACACAAGGGT
>JBBMEG010000004.1:12076695-12184596 GCA_037832605.1 Cyclanthera cordifolia
AGGCAAGAAGCCCAAAACAATATCAAGTTAGATCTAACGGGTAAGGGCACATAGTTTCAAGTAGCAGATTTAGAGCGCGAAATTGGCAGTTGAGTCTTAGATCGACGATTGAGGTGGTTTTCAACATTGGGGGTGGCTAGATTAGGGAATTTTCATGAAGGGTACGAGCACACTAGTGCGAATCGGGGTCGGGTATGGCTTAAGAGCGCTCAAATCTTGCGTGCTCTTGAACTTCAGTGTCATAATCGATCTAATAAGTTATTCTAATTAATCAATGTCATAAAAAAAAAAAAAAAAGTAAACAGTGTTTCTAATTATTTAAAAAAATGAATAGTTGTCTATTTATTCTTTAGAGATAGTTTATTTGGAAATAAAAGTCAAATAAATAACATTTAATAATTTAGCCAATATTGACTTTAGTTTTCATTCCACGAATTTTATTCAAAATAATTAAAATATTTTAGTTTTAATTCATTAATCTACGCATTTAAAAATATTAATAATAAAATAAATTTATTTAGGAAATTTGCTCTACATAACCGTTTTTTTTTGTTGTCATTTAAAATTTGCTCTACATAACCGTTTTTTTTTTGTTGTCATTTAAAATTCTAGCATTTTAAAAAAATTATATGTATAGTAGATTTTGGTGGAATTTTTTGCTTTTTCCAATTTTGCTCATGCATTGGCGGAGTGTCTTTTTGTAGCGGAGGAGTAAGAGAGAGAGGCAAGTTTGTGATTTTTGAATATAGGGAGAGAATTCCAGCTATCTATTAAAATTGTTGAGAAGTTTTCTTTTGGTTCTTGGAGTGGATCACCAAGGTTGACTTGATCTGTGTTAAAGTGTTTTTTGGTATGTCAATGGACGAAGAAGAGCGAAAAGAACATAGGATTCAAATATATATTCTCAACCATAAGTGAAAGGAAAAGAAGGTAAATTTTTGGAGAAATAGGATTCATTTCTGCACCTCCTATTCATTTCATGATTTTCCTTGCCGGTGACTTCACGGTCAACTTCTTCGCCATTAAACTCCATTTTTTTCGGCGAATGACCTTGAAACAAATTTTTTTTCTAGATCTACGAAGTTAGAGATCTCGAGATCGGATTTGCTCACGTAGAAAAAAGCTTTCCAACAAGGTAAGACACTCGTCGTTTTCCGTCGCCGACTGCCATGCGCCGACGCTGACACCACCAAACTCCAGCCACTGATTCTAATTGAAGTTTATCACATAATTTATTGAAGTTATCGACTCCATCAATCATTTCACTGACAGTCAGCTTCACTAATGGACTTTAATTAGTGGATTGATAGATTTCAATTATTGAACTTTTAATCGATGAATTTCAATAAATTTACTATAAACAAGAGTAATAGTGATAAACTACTTTTAAATGAGTGATAGACTACCAAAAATTGATTGAAGCCCAAACTAAAAAATGATTGACTCCCAAGTCAAAAAACCATTGAAAAAAAATGTTTGATGTCTAAAACCAAAAATCATTGAGCTGATAGAAATCAATTAGTTTTCTGATCGGCTTTAATCGGTGGAGTGATAGACTTCAATCGAGTTTATTTTCAAGTGGGCCTCTTTGGCGTGGACTTTTTGATATTTTCATTGGCCTACCCATTTTTTGTGTGTGCAAATAATTTTAAATTGTGCTATCCAATATTTTTATTGTTTTTTTTAATATACATACAAAATCCCTTTTATTTATTTTTATTTTTTTAACATGTAATTTATATTCAAAATAGTTTTGATCGATTAATTTCTCCAATTAAAAAAAAAAATTATAGTTTGATTTCATTTATTTTATTTTTAAATTATCATTTCTAATCTTAATACTTCTCATCTCTTTCAACAGTATTGAATTATTAGTTACGTATAAATTTAATATATTTTATTTTATATTATGGATTAATAGACAAAATGTCTAGCTATTAACCATTGCATTTTATATATCAATTCTAAGTTTTCTTAAAAAGATTTATTTAGTAATTTTACTATTTATTTAGAAAATTGATGGTTTGTTGTTTTGAACTTTGGAGTTAGGAGATTAATGTTTTTTTTCTTTCTTTTCTTTATAATTATAATAATTTCTTTTAGATTTGATCTTTATAACTAAAACTTTAATTCATAATTCAATTTTTAGTTTTTGATAATTATTGAACTAAATGAAAATCTTAAATATAAATGATTTAATTTCAATCTTTTGACTTATATTTCTAATTTCTAATACATTTTCAAATTATAAATATCAAACTTAATGAATTTTTTTTTTAATTGTTAACTTATACAAATCAAATTTTATTTATTTTTTAGTTGAACAAAATAAGGGAAGTGAGATTTGAACTCATGACCTATTAATGGCAAAAATATTTTAACAATATTGAACTCTTATTGATTTAAAAAAAAGTTATTAATTTTTAGTGGATAACTCACATAATATTAAAAGTGTTCAAATAATTTGATAACTTGAATAATCCAAATCAATCAAACTCAATTTGATGGGTTGGATGTAAATAATGATTTTTTTCTGTTGATTCTTAAGTTGACCGAGTTATATTTTATTATTATTATAAAAAAAATATACTTTTACTGTATCATATTTGTATAGGTGTATATTTAATTTTTATTTATTATTTTTTGCACTATTACTTTCCAAAGTTTTATAAAATTATTTTTAAGTCTTTAGATAATGTACATGTATATCTTAATATAAATTAAGGTTGAATTGTAAGTGAAAGTTATTACATTGGTTTCTATCATTAAATTGACAATAAATATTAAATATATGTTTGAAAAAAAATTTAAAAAAATAACAATGGATGGACCCAAGGACTGAGTTATTCAAACATATAAGATTGGGGGCTAGATTTATTATTTCAAAACTTGGAATGGTTAAAAAAAATCTCTTGAACTCAATCCAATCATTCCTATCTACAATCATACAAAGTATTTATTTTAATTTTGATACTTATAATTAAATATCTATTTCTTATATTAGAAAAATTTAAATAATTCAAATAAGTGATAATAAAAAAAGTTTAAGATAAAAGGAAGGAAATATTTGAAAGTTAGATAAACCGTTTAATTAGACATTAAGAAGGAATCAAGAAGAATGTGGTATATTAATAATAAAGTAGGGGATAGTGTATTAAAAACTCCTTCCTCTCGATCCAAAAATCTAATCACCCTTTAATAATTAACAAATGAGGGATTTCATTCATTCAACATTTGAAACAAGGGATTGAACAAGAAAGAATATGGTAGAAGAAGATAAAGGAAGACTTGAAATAATACCCAAAAAAAAAAAAAAAAAAAAAAAACTTTAGCGGCATTGTATACAACTCAAGATTGAAAGGTTGCAAATTTAAAAATTTTGATACTTAAATATTGTTGAATTATTGAAGATTTTCATTTTATCCCACATTAAAATGACCACGAGATATCTCATGAATTTAGAGAAATAAATTCAAAATATTAATCAAATATATAGTACAAAAAAAAAAAAAAAATTAAATCCTAGAAATTTTACTAACCAAATCAAGAGAATATCTAATAATACTTAAATACTAAGTGTAAGCAATATATTTTTAATTCCTAAGCTTTCCCGTTGTGGAGAATGTAAATTATAAATATCCAAATTATCAAGTAAAATTTTAAATTGTTGTTTTTCTTTTATCAAAATATCACCCAATAAATTATTGTTTGGCTGTAACATATACTTTGAAGCAATATTTATCGGTAACAAATTATTAATCTGCCTCAATATATTTAATACAATTATAAAATATTGGATTTCTTACGATATGATGAGCAGATTGAGTATCAGAAAACAATTTCATAAGTTAAGGATGCAAAATACTAAGAGAAACTAGTTAAGATTTCAACAATTTCAACTTACAAATACAACAACTATTTGACGATATTCAACCTCAATAGACGAACGAGATCATTGTTAGAAAGCAATAAAATAATTAGAGTAACTCTTAAAATGTTAACCGTCTAAGAGCTACTCTTCTCTTATCATCCATTAATTTTATGATGAAATTTCAGACTATATAACATGTTATCAAAGAGAAAATCTAAACAAGTAATTTTTTACTAATCTCATTATCGATCGATTATGAGATAAGTAATTCCTGCCTACTTTTCCAAAAATATAATCAAAACATGAGCATGAAATCTGTATAGAGACAAAGGAGAAGCATAGAAGACCAGAGCATAAGGTAGAGAAAAATTAAGAAAAGAACACAACTACCTTCAAAAGTTATGAAAATATGGTGAATTTTCTTAAAAACAAGAGTGTAGCACATACAAATTAAAATGCAAGGATTTACCCAAGCATGTCCTACTTTTATCATTCCATTCGACGCAAATTTGTGATTGAGTTTATGCTTCGTATATGAGCTTTTATGTAATTGTGTCGTTTATTTGTCATAGAATTTTATGGAAGTTCATTATATAAATTATCATAAAATCCTAACTTTACTTATTTACGTTACGTTTTTGTATTCATTCTCTCTAATAAAAATAGTTTTTCCTGTGTCTGTGGACATAACTAACCCACTATTAGCAAATTACATAATATTAGGGGTGGGAATAGAAATATCTACCACAAATTTTTTTTAAAAATTATAATATTGGAGTGGAAGACTCGAACCACAGATCAAATAGATGCTAATATATATCACTAATACTAATTGAGTTATGTTTTGGTTTGATATTAGGACTAACTTTTTTTTTTTTTTAGGGCTCAATTATCATCTTTCAAATAAATTGAAAAGAGATTTTTCTTTTCTAATTGAGTTATGATATAAATGCTAAAAAAAGTGTGTGTATATATATATATATATAAATAAATTGAAGAGAGATTTTTTTTTTTTTCAAACTGATTCATGAGATAAATGTTATTATATCAGTTTCCCTCAAAATCAATTATGAATCGTGGATCAAAGTAATATCTGTTTTGGCTTTTACTTGTTTGGGTCGAATCTGAATTTTTGAATCAAATATTTGCTTAAGTATTAAGTTTTTTCGTCCGCTTAGATAGATTCCTCAAATTTTTTTTAAGATTGATAATATAGCACTCTAATACCATATTCGTTATTATAAAATTTTATCTCAAAATTAATTGACTATAAAAATAATAATTTGCGTATTATATAAATATGTTGAAGAATTTTAATGGATAAGCTTTTATTAAAAAATGGTGTCTAAATATCTAATTGTAGAAATTGTCCAATTAATTGCGACTTAAAAAATTAAAATAGACCGGTTGACGTGAAAGGGTATACGCCAAGCATCAACTAGTTTTATTTTTCTTTACCAAATCATCTATTAAAATTAATTTCCTTCTTTTATTTCCCATCAAAATAATATTAATATTAGCTTCATTTCATGCTAACATAGGTTAAAAAATATAACAAAGACCAATATTTCTTTTTGTTAAATGGAATGAAAATAGATTAAAAAAATATTTAATTTTCCTCACCCTTGACCTCTCTCTCCACCTACCATTGTTTTATCTCTTTCAAGCTTTCCTTTTCTTCCCCATTAAACAAATACAATGACGATGAAAAAAGGTCAAGATGAGAGGAATATATATATATTTATTTATTTATTTAAGAGTTCTTTTTTCTATTTTTTATTTTATAACAATAAGGTAGAAATTTAAATTCATCATCTTGGATTAGGTACATCTGTTAAATTTAAAAAAAATTGAGTAACGAATTATTTTAAATGATTAAAAATTGATATTGTAATAATAAATAATTTGAATGTAGATTTTTTGTACTTGACTTTGTAACCTTAACTCGTTTGTATGCAGATTTTTATAGAGAAGTTAAAAAAATTAGCTGATTTTGTGATTAGAAGTTCTATTGAACGATTGAAAATTAGTTATTAAAAGTAAGTTGTAAATTTTAATTTTGATTGTGATTTTTTAAAGTGGAGCGATAAATGTTCATTTGTAACGGTTATAAAAGGAAAAAAAATAAATAAATATTTTTCTAAAATCATATTTTTAGTCCACACTCCTAACTAATTTTATTCTTCACTTAAATGAACATTTTATTATTCTCATAATTATTTTTTACTTATATCATATTTATTATTATTATTTTTTAATATGAATATTTATTATTATTATTTTTATCTCTCCTCAAATATAAATAATCTTAAGTTTATGCATCTCTCCATAATTCTCATCCTCCAATAACTATTCTTTCCCCAATACAAACCAATTGTGTATTTTAACTACTCAAAAAGGAATCCAGCTCCTAGAGCTGGTGGATTTCATCAATTTCTTGGCCGCCATTCAACTTCAAACCTACAAATTTTGTAACAAAAAATAAAAACAGAGCATTCCGAATCGAAGCCCCCATTGAAAGAAGAAGAAGAATTTGCAAAAGAAAAAGGAAAAAGATAGCAAAAGCAAAGAGCCAAGATGCTGATATCCCAAATTTTTTTTAATTGTTTCATCTTTTAGAATCCCATTTCCCCATGATCATATGATCCTTCAGAAGCAGAATTATTCAAAAAGGGATTAATTTAATCCAACTTGACGATGTCTTCGAATTCGATTCTCTTCACTCTTGTCTGTTTGATTCTCTGTCTTTTCGTTCTGTTCTTGAGTTTCATTGGCCACTGTCATTCCTTCGACGATTTTGCTCCTCACAATACCTTCACAGTTTCTAACCTTGCGTACCCTCATACCCAGTTGCAGCCATTTCAGCTGCGTTACTTTAGAGGTGCGTGTTTTTTATTGATTCTTTTTTTAATAGCTAATCTGGGTTTTGATGCGATTCCATTCTCTTTGTTGTGTGGTTGAACAGTTTGTTGAATTCGTTGTTCTTTGTTTGCTTCTTGTATGCTAGTGAAGTTGCTGCTTCTGGTTTTATGTTGTGTTAGTTTTGAGTATTTGAGCTGTGAATTGATCACTGGATAGATGATTGATTAGTGGGTCTGTTATGAAAAAGAAAACAACAATCAAAGAAAACAGTACAAATACATGATTATGTAAGTGGTTTTCTAATGTTACGTTAGCTATGGCCACGGAGAGGAGAAAACTTTTAATAGAGGAAAAGGATACTTAATATAACCCAACATACATAAAAGAGCATTACGAAAACATAAACTCAATTACATATTTCGTAGAGGTTTTGTGGGTTTTGATTTCAGGATTAGGTGTTGAATTCTGGTGGAATTTTACTTTATTGTGTTCTGTTTGAATGGATCCTGAACTTCGTGCTTACTTGCTTGTGTTACTGATTTCGATCTGAAAATTATGTGATTTTCAACTTTGAATATTCATCAATGTATTATGGCTAGCTACAAGTTTGAGTTGATTAAACAATGAAGGCAGTGTACTGATACAGACTACAAAACTTGACCTGTTTCTGAGGTTTCTGTGGAGACACTGATCAAAAGCTCTTAGGAAGGAATGTTCAAGCCATATTTTGTCGTGGTCTCTTAACTAGGAATTTCGGGTTCTCTTTGTTAAAAAGTTGTTAGTTGATATAATTAAATTTACCCCCAACTCATCGGCTAAAACTTTTGAGTTGACCGGTTTGTAGGGGATCCTGAATTGAAGTCTTAGTCGAGTCATTTTCCTCTCCAATTAAGAAAGATTATTGTATAATAAAAGTTATCGAACCCCTGAACTTAGCTTTTGAGTTATTGGTGATTTAATATAATTCAACACGATGCATTTATTCTTTTACCTTTTCGAGTTAGCAAATTCATGTGTTTACTCTTAGATCTGAAGTACCAAGTAGTTCAAGGAGTATAGTTTGTTTTTCCAGGTTTGTCTATAAACTTTCTTGTTTGAAATATTTTTTTAGTTTGTAATTTTGTTGTGTTTTTTTCCCTTTTCCAGTTGAGTTGCCGCCATGGTTCTCGTCATTGTCTATTTCATTGAACTCGGATGTAGATCTCGTAAGTATCCATACTAAGTTTGAAAGTAATGCTACTTAAACTCCAGTATTTGATGGTTGTCCTATGACTTGTATTGATTTTATTTTCTCACTCTGAAGTCTGCTGCAGTTGTTTTATTTTCTCAATGTTTATATTATTAGCTGTTACAATTGCATTCTCTGTTAGTCTCAACCTCTCTGTTTTTCCGTTTCTTACTGCACAATTGTTTTCAGGATATCACGAAAGCAAGAAAGATACCGAAGCTTAACTTTCCTGTAATTTGCTTCAGAGAAGGAAGCCCCCCGCTGCCGGATGCTTCGAAGATTTCTATAATAGATTCAGGTTGATTTAGTTACCTACACTTAAAAACAAGCTTCTGGAATTCTTCTTAGCCTTGTGCTCGACATTGGACATTTTTATTTCTAGAATGTAATTTTCGGCTCTAAATTACACTGGCCCTTTGATTTAAGGGAAAGTGTTATGAAATTGGAACAACAATCAAGATAAAACAGTAAATAACTGTGAGACAAAATACGACGATTTACGTGGTACTATCAGTGTGTTAACTACGTTCACTGGTAGAGGATTGAACGGTTTTATTAATCTTTAAGATACAAAATACACGATGTCGATCAAGAGGGGCTAGAGTTTTTAAGAAAGTTTACATAGTGCACTCTTATAAAATTCTATCGCAACAAACGACCCAAATACATAAAAGCTCAAATGTCGTTTATGAGGAGCTAGGGTTTTAAGAGACTCTCGCTTGCTGATCGGGCAGCGAGACTCCCGACTAAGTAATTGTGGTGCATCATAGTTCAAAGCATATTTTAAAAGAAAGAAATACTCACTTTTCTGATATCTAGACAGTGTTTGAAATGATTTTATTTCAAGTAATTTTTAGTTCTCTCCTGCAACAGGGTTAGCTCCTTTGACCAACCTTTCAATTGAGGGAATCCAAGGTCATCAAAACCTAGAACAATGCTATCCATTGCAGCAATATATCAATGTGAAGTTGACAAACGAGCAGGTATATTGAGAATTATTTTCTTCTTCAATTAAAAATGTAGAATTCCTCTCTTGGAAATGAAAAGTTCAGAGAGTACAATTCAAATATCAAATTATGTCTCCATGCTTTTGTTTTGGCTTCTCTGATAAGATGTTGCTTCTAATGTCTATTATATTTCTGCTGCAATGACTACATCTGCAACTTCTCTTGGCTTTTAAAAACTACTAGATTTGAGCCATTGCTGTTTTATTGTGCTTCTTTTTATTGTTTTGCTGGCGACACTGATATAGTTTATTTAGCTGTGTTCAGATATCTCCAGGAGTGTGGTATTTTGGTCTTTTCAATGGCATCGGGTCTTCAAGAACGCAGTCGAAGATGGTATGTGTATGTGTATGTGTGCACATCCATCAAATTGCAAAATGTGATTTGGTTATGTCACCAAAGGAAATGAAATGAATGAAACTTATCTCCTTGAATGGCAGATAGTTCGGGGGTCTTCATATTCGTTCACTGCAAATGTTACAGTGGAAGGGTGTTCACCGTCCACGATGTTCGGGCAATATTGCAATCAAACAGTTGATCCACTCTCGTGTTCCGTATCTGATGGTAATAGTCTAGCCGAAAACGTTTTAGAAGCTATGTCCTATAACCAAACAGTCCAAAGTTTGGTTGCATGTAGGAGTACATTAAAAACATCTTGTCTTAAAGATGGTGAGCCAAAAATATACTACTTGGATTTGGAAGGTGTGGTGGAAGAGCTGACCATTTCAGCTACGAATGTGAAGTTCAACTTAACACAGTCAAATAACTCTAGTAATGTCAGTGGAATTAGTTTGATGGGCTTTGCTCGTCTTGGTGCGATTCCTTCAGTTGCCCTGCATGATTTTTCAAGTAACTTAAACATAGGCCCCTTGGTTATTCGTTCTCCGAAAGTCGGCCAATGGTATATCTCCATAGTTCCTCATATTCTTTCGAAAGAACTCGGAAACACTCTTGCCAACAATGTGAGAGTTTGTTATTCCATGGAATCATATGTGCTTCAATGTCCCTATGGGAAGACTGGACCTAATTGTACGTGGAGCCGATACAACCTCCAGGTACATATATGGAAACACGGCTTCTTCCTTCAATATTGTTGTTTGGCTATTTTATGATTAATAAACTGATTGATGAGCTACCCGCAGGCGATTATCCGAAGAGGTTCGTCTCCTTTCGAATCATATTTTATCCCAATCGAAGAACAGTACTTTGAAGAGCCGAACTTTGCTGTTGAACCCCTTTTAAGCAACTCTTCAGATCATGGTGAACAAAAGTATGCTTGGACTTACTTTATTTTGGATGTTCCTCGCGGCACGGCTGGTGGAAATATTCACTTTCATTTATCAGCTACTGAGACAATGAATTATGAAGTCTATGCTAGATTTGGTGGATTGCCATCTCTTGATAACTGGGATTATTGTTATAAAAACCAAACCAGCAACAGTGGTGGCTCAACATTCATTTCCCTCTACAATTCAAGTAAAGTAAATATAGACTTCCATATTTTATATGCCAGTGAAGGAACTTGGGCTTTTGGATTAAGGCATCCGGTTAGCAGAATTTCGGCTGAAGATCAGACTATTATGTCGGTCGTGCTTGAGCGGTGCCCAAACAGATGCTCATCGCATGGAAGATGTGATTATGGTTTTGATGCTAGTGGAGCCACAACATATAGGTGTTCTTTACTGACTCTCATACTGCATAATTTTGTGCTCTTATAATCTTTTAGGCCTCATTTAAAAGGAGCCACAACCTTTTCTCTTTTTTTTTTTTAGAATTTGGCTAAAGGCCCAAATTTTTTCTTAGGAAAGATGGAAGCCATTGTAAAGCAGTTTGGTGAAAACAAATACAATTTCCAAAAACCGAAAACAAATAACCAAATAGTTACCAAACAGGCCTTAAATAGTGAATTCACTGGCTCGGTAGACTGAGTATCATTATTGTTTTTTTTTATTCCAGCTATTGTTCCTGTGATCGAAATCATGGAGGCTTTGATTGCAGCATTGAGATTGTAAACCATAGAGGTAAAAATTACTTCAGCTTTGTTGAAGTTATGCTCCCTTTCAACTTTGATCCATTAGCTTGGATTTGTAAATGATGTAGGGCATGTGCAACAATCAATTGCTCTCATTGCATCAAATGCTCAGGCCATTTTCCCTGCCTTTTGGGCTCTTCGACAAAAGGTAAATCTAATGATGTTATTGTTAGTTGATAGAATTAAATTTACTCCAAACTATCAGCTCAAACTTTTGAGTTGATTGATGATTTAAAATAATTCGACATGGTATTAGTGCTAGAAGTCCTATGGTCAAGTTTCTACGAGATCATTTTCATCTCTAATTAACATTGATTTCCACTTGATTGACATTCTCAAATTTCTAAGTATATAAGCGAAGGAAAATGTAGGTTGTATATTTAAATTTATCTCAACTCGTCAGCTTAAGTTTTTCGGTTGATTGGTGATTAGACAGAACTCGACAGTTATTATTGTTTTTCCTTTGAATTCCAAGTTTTTATTTACTGATCTGCAAAAATTTGTTGCAGGCTCTAGCAGAGTGGGTGTTGTTTACCTCTAGTGGGATTTCAAGCGGTTTATATCATGCTTGTGATGTGGGAACTTGGTGTCCATTGCCATTCAATGTATTACAGGTACACTTTTTTCCTAATTGCTTATCATTCTTTGCCTATTTTTAGCTTATCAGAACATTTTGCACTATGATTTTTAACCTGTTTAATTATGTTAAATCAATGACACTCCCTTCGTCTGTGGACTAATAAATTTGAGAAATGCATTACAAGTGAAATTTAATTTTAACTGGGAAGAGAGCAATTTGGTAGGACTCAAACTCTAGACCTACAGTTAAATTATGTTAAATCATCAATCATGTCAAAAGTTTGCCGTAAGTTTATTTATATCAACCTACAAAACCGTTATATAAAAATAGTCCGCTCGGCAGAAGACCTCGATGCCAATCTGGGGATGAGCGTTTTATTTTTTTGTTTTCAGTTATAGAACTGCCTACCTGTCTTGTATGACTGATGACTTGATAATTTATAGTTTATGGACTTTTGGCTCTCTTTCATGGCTGTTGTTAGCACGTTCGTGTACCTAGCGACAATCGATGAAGTTTATAAAAGAGCGATTCATACTGTTGTTGCAATCTTAACCGCTCTCATGGCTACAACCAAGGCAACACGGTAACTAAAATGCTGAATATGGGCCTGAATTTTAGATGAAAAGAGTTGTGACCGAATATTGAACTTCTGCAGGTCTTCCAATATCGCTATTGTTCTAGCAATTGGCGCATTTGGCCTTCTTGTCGGATGGCTGGTCGAGTTATTTACAAAGTATAGATCGTTCTCTCTTCCGGTGCGAATTTCTTTGAACGTGCTTCACAGGTGTGTCTCTTCTCTACATGAGTCATGGTTTATTTTGGATTTTTGATATTTTATTGGATAACCAATTATAGTCCTATCTGGTAACCATTCTTATGCATCATTGAGAAGCAATTTGAAAGAACATTACTAACTAAAATTAGAAAAAGCAATTTGTGGACCTGTCCTGAAATTTAGGGTGCCACCATTTTGCAGATGGGAATGTATCAAAGCATGGGGACACACTCTTTTCAAGACGCTCTACCGAAGATATCGATGGGGCTTTATAATCGCAGGCTTCACTGCATTGGCTATGGCTGCCATAAGTTGGAATTTGGAAACCACTGAAACTTACTGGATTTGGCACAGGTACCATGAACAAAATCCCCCCATCTCTTTCCCTATTCCTATATCTCTCTCTTTGTCTCTGAGTTTCAATTCTTTGAATTGTATACAGCATTTGGCACTTTACTATCTACACGTCGTCTTTCTTCTTCCTCTGTTCGAAAGCGAGAGTTTCGAATGGTGACAATTCGATTGTTCCAAATGGTGAAACTGAAAGAGGAGACTCCATTGTAAATTACGAATTGGCTAGGCAGGATTCACTGCCTAGAAATACATAGAAATAAGTAGAATATAGCATTTTGATTATTTACAGTAAATTATTTTCCACGGTTTCGGGGTCGGTTTTTCTTTCGTGATTCTATCTTATTTTGATAGGAAAAGCATAAGACATGAATTGTGATTATACATACCTTAGATTAGATAGAATGTTTCATTGTTTTGGGATCAATGAGATGTGAAGTACATTGGCAACAAAAATAACTGGTGGCTTAGTCTTACGTCCAGTAACTATTTTGATTCTTATTGAACAAATAATACAGTACAGGTTTTAGTCGCCAAATTTGTTAGAACTGATGTCCATTCAGTTCTCTGCTGTTTCTTTTTTTTTTTTCTTTTTGATAACTGGGATTCACGATTTTGCTCCACTATACTCTAAGTATCACTTATCTGTTTCTAGGCTGTGGCATTGAGATACATTGAAGGATTTTTTTAGTTTAAGTGTTTATTAACGGTCTCGGATCAAGGACGCCCGAGGGAGCAAACCTCGAAATCCGTGATCTCAACCAACTGGGTTGCTCTTAGGGACTTCAATTCTCTGCTCTTTTTTTTGATAACCGGGATTCACAGTTTCGCTCTCCTATACTCCGAGCACCACTGGTTAGACTGTGACATTGAGATATATTGAAGAGTTTTTTAATTTGAGCGCTTCCTAGTGGTCTTGGATCAAGGATGTCTGAGAGAATAGATCTCGAAGTCCGTGACCTCAATCAACTGGGCTCAATTACAACCCTCGACTAAGTAATTGTGGAGCATCATAATTCATGACATTTCTCAAAAGTTACGGGCATAGAAAATTCCAAGAAATGCGATTTTCTATCTCGTATTATACCATAATATATCATCTCCTAAAAACTAAACAAATCTGGTTTTGCAATTAATCTAAAGCATTATTGTAAAAAATAAATTTTTGAATAAAAGAACTTTATTATGCAAAGAAACAGAACAAACAACAACACTCCCTAAACAGTAAAAACAAAGCAAAAAGATAATCCAGCAGGAACACCTAAGATGAAAAGCTGTAAATCAAGAAACTTCTAAAGTGGTTCGAGACACCATTCGAATCGATGTTTTTACATATATGACTAGTAGATCTCAATGTAAAACGCCAGTGTTAAACAACCAAACCTTCATTGGTTGACGTTGAAGAATCTTTGGAGGCTACTCTACTATTATCAACATAGTAAACTATTGAAGAACAAGAACCCGCTGAAGTAGAGAACAAGAGCTTCAAGACCATTGATAAGCAAAGGCTCTTTCGAAGGAAATGCTCATCCATCACTAGAATAGAAAATCCTTTATCTATCGTTTTCTTCTCAGACCAGAGTAAACGAAGGACACGAAGAAGTAGAATCTCACAACATGAAACTCCATCACTAAATAATGTGTCTTCCTCTTCCAAATCCTAGCCGGCATCGTACCCTCGATGATGATATCGTAACTTAATCATTACAAATTTTGGAGTGCGATATCATTCAACATTACAAAATAAAAAAATTGTCAAAATTAAAATAGGCATGCTAAAATTTGCTATTTACCACAAATTCTCTTAGTCTAAAGCATTGTAACATTGCAAAAATGATTTCCCACTTCAAACTTTGTAAAAGTTAATAAGCCTGATATTCTATTAACCTTGTTTGAAAAAAAAACTGATGTTTTATTAGAAAATAATTTCACTTTAAAATGTGTAACATAGTGATTTCTATTATGAAAAAACTCATAAAAAAAAATGATGTGTTGATTTTATAAGGTAATAATTTAATCTTTGTAATTTATACACACATATTTTATCTTACATTAATTTATCAGTAACATATGTGCAAGAAATCTTGGAAAATGTTTAAAACTATTCTAATGATGACATTGACTAAATAACTTTTTAGTATGTATAAGGACTAAACTGTTATTGTCATTGAAAGCTCAAAGATAATTATTCTCCTTGAAATCTATTTGCAAGTATATTCCTATGATTTCTAGTCGTGCGAAATGGTGTATTGGGAATGGTTGGACTACTCACTTTTGGTTGGATTCTTGGTTAGATGTGGGGCCCTTATTTGTCCACTTTCCTCCACTTTATCGGCTTACTGATCATCAGAGAGTTATGGTGGCTGACGTTTGGAATGATTCTTCTTTAGCATGGAACTTAATGTTGAGGCGTAATTTAAATGAGTTGGAAATTTTAGATTGGTTGACTCTATCTGTCATTCTTGATGGTGTTCGCCTATCACAGAATCCAGATTCATGGATTTGGCCCTTGGAACCTACCGGATTATTTTCGGTTAAATCTCTGACTGAAAGCTAGTTTGATGGGGATGTTGTTGGTTTACCTAAGGATCTTTATTCATCTATTTGGCAGGATGTTTACCCGAAAAAAGTTAAAATTTTCTTTTGGGAACTCAGTTTTGGCGCAGTTAATTGTATGGATCGTCTTCAGCGTCGCATGCCGTATATGGCTCTTTCTCCCAACTGTTGTGTTATGTGCTATCAGTCCTCAGAAGCTCTGAGTCTTCTCTTTATTCATTGTTCTTTTGCTTGGAGCATCTGGAGTTACTTCTTGAAGGCCTTTGGTTGGTTCATTGTTCTGCCATTCAATATTCATGACTTCTTGCTCTTGGTTTTATTGGGGTCTCTCTTCAAATGATACAAAAAGAGATTTTGGCTAGCGGTGGTTCGAGTTCTAGTTTGGAATCTTTGGTTGGAGCGTAATCGAAGAGTTTTCAGGGATTTATCTCATAATTTTGATTTTTTTTTTTTCTAGAAACAATTCTTACTTCTATTTATTTCTAGTGTAAACATCTTCTTAAAATGGATATTCTTAATTTATCGCTTTTTATTGCCAATTGGCAAAATTATTTGTAATAGGCTTTTGCCTTGAGGTTTCTCTTCTTTATTTCATTCATCAATTAAAGGTTTCTTTAAACTAAAAAAGCTCAAAGATAAACATTTTAGGTTGATTTTCTAAAATAATAAATAACTTATTTTCTAAGTGACAAGTTGTTCATTTTATGCTTAGAATGAAAAGGGAACGATATTTTAAAATAGGATTTAAATCCAATTTATAATTGTCAAAAGAGTAGAAGCGTAATCGTATCAGTATACATATATGATCTCATATCAATTTGTCGATCTCTGAGAAAGTTAAAAACGTATTTTTTTAACCATATTCATCAATTTTCAATCTTATTGGTTATGAACGATATTAATGCAACTACATTTGGAAATGAGAGTGAGGATTCGTTCTCATTTTTAGATTACGAGAGTTTGAGGTTGAAGAATGTGAAATTATTTTTTAGGTCGAAGGGAGATTCGACGATGTGATTTTTATGCTTGATGAGGAGAGTCTAATGGTTGACCGACTTAAAAAATGAGATAGGATTTAATTGACTCAGGTAATTCAGAGCCACAAACTTGATAAGCAAACAATGCAGCGGTGAAATAATCCCGAAAACAAAGAACAACCTCAAAATTATGATAAAACTCACATTTTCGACGAAAAATTGCGGCTAACTTGAGGGAGAACACGATGACTTCGAACTTCAATGAGACGAAAGAAACATGAAAATAGATATTTATGGAGAAAAGCGCACAAATACGAAAAGTTGTAAGCCTTCTATGAATATTGTACACAAAAAAATTGCCTGTCATGATAGATCCGTGTTTTTGAAAAATTTGCCATTTATGTTTTAAATTGTAGTAGTGGCAAGGTATGACATGCTAAGTCAATAAGTTATTGCGTGCTAAACCACACGTAAATGACCAACAAAAACATTGCTCAATCGGGATGAAGTATACATTGGCGATTAAAATATAATAAATTTGAATCTTCGATCTCTAAAATATTGTTAAATTAGAAAAAAAAATATCACAGAGTAATTAAATGAACTAAGTTTTTTATTTTCGGTTAGGATGAAAATGGGAAGCAGATTTAAAGTAGGATTTAAATTACCTGATTATTATGTTTGCTCTGTTTATTTGGATTGAATTGATGATTTTAGAAGCATCAACTTCTCCCACACATGTTAAGGTAGCTATTACCTCTCCTTTCTCTCTCAATGGCCACCCTAAATCTTAGGAAAACAAATATAAAAACACCCACCAAAATAACCAAAACAAACAACAACCCCTCACCATTTTTTTTTCCTCAACAAAGAAAAATAAAACAGAAGAGAAAAAAGATAAACCAAAAAAAAAAGGAAAAAAAACTACCCCCACCAAGTGAAAATAGGGACCCCTCAAGAAAATGAGTCTCCCGAAGCAGCGGCGGTCAGCGGCGTTGCGGGGTTCGATGGCATCGATGCCACCGAGCTCCACCATGCCCCGAGCGCCCTGATCGAGTCGACCGATGAGGATTATCCTCCCGTGAGGACGTACGAGGATGTGAAGTATGTTTGTTTGGTTGAGTCTACAAAGCTTTGGTCCATTGCTGGTCCTATTGCTTTCAACATTTTGTGTAATTATGGAATGAATTCATTTACAAATATCTTTGTTGGTCATCTTGGTGATTTGGAGCTCACTGCCATTGCTATTTCCTTGAATGTCATTGCCAATTTCTCCTTTGGTTTCTTGGTTAGTTTTTTTTTTTTTTTTTTTTTGCCTTAAAAGAGAGTTTTATTTTTCATGAACTTTTTGCTTTGCAGCTTGGCATGGGGAGCGCGCTCGAAACGCTATGCGGGCAGGCGTTCGGTGCAGGCGAAATGAACATGTTAGGAATCTACATGCAACGCTCGTGGATAATCCTGTTTGTCACATGCATTGTTCTACTCCCACTTTATATCTGCGCTACTCCGATCCTCAAGCTCCTCGGCCAGGATCCCGTAATCGCGGACCTGGCGGGAAAATTTTCAATCCAAATCATCCCCCAAATGTTCTCTCTCGCCATCAACTTTCCCACACAGAAGTTTCTGCAGGCCCAAAGTCGAGTCGGGATCTTGGCGTGGATCGGGTTTGTGGCTTTGACTTGTCACGTCGGACTTCTGCTTTTGTTCATCAACGTGCTTGGTTGGGGCACGGCTGGTGCTGCTGCCGCGTACGACATGTCGGCCTGGGGGATCGCCATCGCTCAGGTTGTTTATATTGTCGGGTGGTGTACTGAGTGCTGGAAGGGTCTCTCTTGGCTGGCTTTTAAGAACTTGTGGGATTTTGTCAAGCTTTCAATTGCTTCTGCCATTATGCTTTGCTTGGAGATTTGGTATTTTATGAGTATTATTGTCCTTACTGGCCACCTTGATGATCCCGTCATTGCGGTCGGTTCGCTCTCGATATGGTAAAATACACATTTATATACTCATAATAAAATCACAAACAAGAAACGAGAACGTTATGAAATTGACTAACTTGACCGTTTTTATATCGTAATTTCAGCATGAATCTAAATGGATGGGAAGGCATGTTGTTCATAGGGATCAATGCAGCCATAAGGTTAGATAACCACAAAAACCATACCAAATTTAAATCCTGCCTTGGGGAACTTTTTGTCATCGTCTCCTTCTAAATTTTAACTCTCCTATCTAATTTTGTTCAGTGTTCGTGTATCGAACGAACTTGGATCGGGGCATCCGAGGGCTGCAAAATACTCTGTCATCGTCACCGTCGTCGAGGCGCTCTGCATCGGGCTTCTTTTCGCCGCGCTTATCTTGGCAACAAAAGATTATTTTGCAGTCATATTTACTGATAGCAAAGAGATGCAAGATGCAGTTTCTCACTTGGCTTTCCTTTTATGTGTAACAATGGTGCTTAATAGTGTTCAACCAGTAATTTCAGGTATGGGTTAACTTTTTTAAGGAAAAATATCTTAATACTCTCACACATGTTTGGGTGCGGGGAATGGATGGAAAAGAAAGAGAAGAGATCATTTTCTACTGTTTGGCCATACATTATTCACTAATTTACTCTTACTTTTCTTTTTTTATCCCTTCCTTTTTCTTTCCTTACCTAGAACATGTCCTCAAGGATATGTTTAAGGCAGTGGGTACGAGAATGATTATGAGAGGAATGAAAATTGAGGGATAATGAGAAAGAGAATGATTACGGAGAAAATGATTAATTGTGTTTGTGGTTAAGTGAATGATTAATTGTGTTTGGGGAAAGAGAACGATAATGAGAAAAATAAAATAATAGGATATGATGCAAGTGAAAAATAGTTATGGAGAGAATAAAATATCGTTTTGAGAAGAATATAAAGTAGTTTGGATAAAAATAAAAATATAATTTTGAGAAACGTGATTATAGGGAGAATGATTCTGAGTGACCCAATTACCGGAAATCATTCTTGATCTCATTCTCCTTATTTATTAATGGTAGCCCAAACACCTCAAATATTTTGACTTCTATATTTCTTCCATTTTAATAATATTTTTTTTAAGTTTAGTGGTGCTCAATATTAGCCATTCAAACAACAAAAACATTACTTATATAATAATTAATTTTTATAAAAAAAAAATCTAATGATACGAATGATTATTTTAATATTGACAAAAAATATTTTTTAAAGAAAATAATAAATAAAAAAGTATACAATAATTAAATTGGGTATTATTATATTGAAATATTAAAAGGGTGTTTTTAAAAGATAGAGACTAAATTGAAGATTTTGGGACTAAAAAATGGTTTTTTTTTGTTTTTTTTTTAATATAAAATTTCAAGTGAACTCTTTATTCTAATTAATTATAATAAATAATTTTCAGGTGTAGCCGTTGGAGGAGGTTGGCAAGCTTTGGTGGCTTACATTAACTTGTTTTGTTATTATGGTGTTGGCCTTCCTTTTGGGTTTGTTCTTGGTTACAAAACAAGTTTAGGAGTGGAGGTAAATTATAAGTCATCATATTTCAAGTAAATTATAAGCCATCATATTTCAAAATTAGTCGATGATATAAAAAAAAATGGTACCTAAACTTAAAAGTTTAGGTCATGTCAAACTATGATCTATTTTTTCACGTTCATCTCACCTTAATTAATTTTTGAGTTTACAATAAAATAAAATATGGCAAGACGATATACATATACATGAAAAGAATCTTGACGTGATCTAAACTTTTCCCTCTTATGAATGTTTTAATGTCTCTTCACGTTAATACAAAACTCTTAAAAGTGCCTCTTTCAGATAGTGCATCTTTAAATTTACTGGTATGAGATCAAATTTTAATTTTTTTACGAAACGAAGTATTTATTAGATTTTAAAGACTCTTTGTATCAAATATAAATAAACATGAATTTTGTTTTAAAATAAAATAATTAAAAAAAATAACTCGTGTATCTTATAAATGTAAAATGTTTATATACTTTTTCAAAATTCACATGCACAATGTACAAAAATACTTCTTCCAACACAAGCTCTTTAATTGGAATTTTGAAATTACCCCCAATTTGTTGTGATAATTAATGACATATTTATTTATTTATTTTCTTGTAGGGCATATGGATTGGTATGATATGTGGGACATTCTTGCAGACAATGATTCTTCTATTTATTGTTTATAAAACCAATTGGAATAAAGAGGTGAGTTTTCCCTTTATATATTGTGGAACAATTACTGACTATATATATACTATCAATTTGTTTTAGTATGAATCTGGGACCAGTACAACAAATCCTACATAGAAAACTACGAAAATTCAAATTATTGATCGATGTTAATGCATTATTAGTCTCTGTTGACCTATGTTCGTTTTGGCATCAAAATTTATTCTTTGTGTTTGAAACATTAAAAATGATGATATATTTAACTAAATCACTTAAAACATTAAAAAAAATAGCAAAAAATGTTCTTGTATTAATAAATTTTGTATTGCATTTCTTATAATATATATTTTTTGAGCACCATAATATAATATTTTTAATACAATATCTAGTCGTTGAGTATTCATTAATGTTGTTAGACTACAAGTTTATAATTCCAATTCTAATTTTTATTATACTAAAAAAAAAACATTTAATAAGAGTGATATTAGTAAGTTTAATAATTCTCAAAGCATTTAAGAACTTTCTTAAGACATGAGAACATGATTTGCAAAATAAAGAAAGAATAACAAGAATATGATTAAAGTTGATTAGTTTTCCTTAAACAAAGATAATTATTATATGAATTAAATATGATCCATTTTGATCAGGTGGAGCATACCTCAGAAAGAATGAAAAGGTGGATGGGGAGAGATTCAATATCCTCTGATCCAACATGAAAATTATTGGCTCTCTATACGCTGGAAAGTTGTCTTAGATAAGTAGATGAATTCTAACCAAATTTCATAAATCAAAATAAAATATTTAGAAGCTGTTTTTTTTAGTTTTCAAATTTTAGTTTAGTTTTTAAAAATACAAATAGAAGGTAGATTTCCAAGTCATAAAAATTATGTGTTGAAATTATAATTATAAACTTAAATTTCAAAAATTAAAAACAAAAAACAAATTGATTATGGAACAGAGTTTTTACTTTTTACTTTTTTGGTTACCTTAAAAGTGTAAACTAATTTGCACATAGCTTCATAGTATTTTTTTTTTTTTCTTTTCATAGATTAAGGTTTTTAATTTTTTTTATTTAGATTCTTTTTTTTTTTCTTTTTTTTTTTTTGTAATGAAGTTGAGTTAGATGTGTAAAGCCTTGAACTGATTGACAATTTCTGTTCTGATCAACATCTTATTGTACATTAAATGAAGATACTTTACCTACAATAAAAATGATTAAAATTAGTTCACGTAACTATTTGCAACTATGTATAACCTGATTATTTTAATTTTACAAAATCTTTCCTTAATATATTGAATTTGCTCATTCTCTTAGCTATTAAAGACATTGAATTTAGTCAAAGCAAGCATAACTCAGCTGACATTAGTGATGCACTAATATCTACTCGTGTTTTCCTTAGCTGACATTAGTGATGCACTAATATCTACTCGATCAGTGATTCGAGTCTTCATCTTTAATGATGTATATAGTTTCAAAAAAAAAAAAAAAAAAATTGAATTTGCTCTTAAGCTATATCAATGGATGGATTATATTGAAAAAAAGGATGGGCAAACTAACTCATAATTACAATTTGGAGTTATCACAAAAAAGTTTTAAACAAAAACACCTTTCAAAGTGGTTTTTTGTAGCATAAGTTTGAACAAGGAAAATATAAGAAAATGAAGAAGATTGGTTCATTACTCTCCTAAGGAATCTCCTAAATACAAGATAGAGAATGACACAGCTGAAAACATTCCCTTAAATTTTATGCGTTTCTTTTTCTTCTGATTGCTTAGATCAACCAACAATAACTCGATATAAAAGAACTATAAAAGAACTAAAGGGTCGGTGACACGTTAGTTTAATTGTTCGGTGGTAATTCAGTTCAACACTACGTCATAAATTTGATATACAGACATAAAAAAAACAGTGAAGCGTCTCCGGTTAACAGTTGGAAATGCTTAAAATAAAAAGCTCTTTGAAGTAATACTTATTTTGGCCTTGATATTTGGTATTACATAATGAATGTTGTGGTGGGATTCATATGGCAACACACGAAGACCGGTAGGATAGGAATTGTAATTTTGCTTGGCCCGAGAGGTTATTTTTAATTGGTGGGTCAAAAAAATTCTCTTTAACTCAACATCGTGTACACTCCTACTTTATATGTATCGAAAAACAAAAGTAAAAGTTATAATTAAATATGTTAGATATTTGAAAGAGAACCGTTAACATTTTTATCAAAATTAAGAATAATACAAATATTTTATAAATTTGGATAGACAAGAGTATTTTTTTGAATTTGGTTAAGTTTCTCATCCAAATTTAACGGTATAGATATTTTGAAATATTTTCTAACATTTAAGGGTATTTTTGAAAATTTTGAAAGTAGTTGGGCAATATTGACAAAATCTTGAAAATTGAGGGATATGTTTGATAATTTAGTGGGAATAGATTAAGCTGTCGACCTGACCTCTGTAAGTACCAAAAAGCTCGAAAGAAAAACAATCACTTTCGATCAAGATTGGTTTCGACATTTTCTTTTTCCAAAACATGATTCAGATCTCTTCCATAAGCTCGAATTCTTCGTGCTTCTTCGATCTGCATCCATTTTGATTCTTCATTTCAGCAATCTCCCAATCAAAATCCGCAGAGCAACAAGATGTATATGGCCTATGGATGGCCGCAGGTCATCCCTCTTGAACCTGGCCTTTGCCCATCTTCTCAGCAGATCATATATCTCAAGCTCGTTAATCGCTTACTGCTCGTCGTCTCTCCCACTCACTTCGAGCTATGGAGCTCAGCCCAGGTACCAAATATCCTAATGCTTCCAGTTTCTTTCACTTTTCGTTCTGTTTCGCTAATGGGAATTGCAATTTTTGAATTTTGAAATTGAATTATTTTTTGTTTGTTTGTACCTCAGCATAGAATAAGATTGGGAAAGTACAAGCGGGATTCGGATTCTGTGCAGAGAGAAGGAGAGAATATGCAGGCAGTGTGGAGCCCTGATTCCAAATTGATCGCCATTCTTGTGAGTGTTTCCTCTATTTTTAATATTTGTCTTTCCCCTTGATCTAAATTTATTCCAACTGATTTTCTTGCTCAATTTGTAATGCTAGCGGTCGTTTTTAAGCTAATTATTCTTGTAATGTGTAGTTAGGTCTATAGCTTACCGAGGGTTGGATTCGTTGTCAAATAAGAGGTTATGAGTTCAATCGATGGTGGTCACGTATTTAGAAATTAATTTTTAATGAGTTAAACCTTGACAACTAAATGTTGTAGGATCAAACGATTATCTCGCTTAAACTATCTTAGACACCCATAGATATCACAAAATATTGCTACTTTAGTATAACATTGATTTTTTTTAAAAAAAGAAGGGATTTGTTGTGACCGTGTTGATTGTTGATATAGGTGCCGTGAATGAAATTTTGTTGAGGTTACGTCCATCCAATCTATATTTTGGTATCCTCCTTCAATACTGTGGAATTTCTTTAATTTTCTACTCGGCTTTTATTACATTGATAATACAACATAGATTTTCAAGGGGCACGAGGTATACTACCTTGGAGGTCTCATATTCGAAATCATTTAATTATAAAATACTTTGTTGTTTCTCGGGTTCAATCCTTGAGACAAGCATAGGTGTCTCGGGGTAGCTCCGATCCTGATTATCAAAAAAAAAAAAAAAAATGCAACATAGAGATCTGATTCTGGATTTTGCTGCCATGTTTAAGGTTTCTTAGAACCCAAATACTTCTGGCCTTTTACTTTAAAACTTCATTTTGTATTTTTTTCATTGATCTTTGAATTTACTGTTGCAAACACTTTACACTAGGGAGAAAGGATTATGTGCACTCATTATTGTGCTTAGAGTCAGATTCAATAATGCAGGTGTTCAATTCATTTCCTTAAATATTTCCATTTTCAAATCTCATAAACTCATTTTGTTTGCAGACGTCATCTTTCTATCTCCTCATCTTTAAGGTCCAATTCACTGATAGAAAGATACACATTGGAGGAAAACAGCCATCTGATTTGTTTTTTGCCACCATCTCTTTGGTTCTTAGTGAGCGGGTTCCTTTTGCAGCGAAGGACTTGACAGTGTATGCATTCTTCTTATTCTGATAAAAGGCCTAGATCTCGTTTAAAATGAAGTTGATTTTCTAGTCTTGCTATGCTAATTATAAACCATTTAGCACTGTGTGCAACTTCACAAAGGTTTTGTTGTGTGCTATGTCAATTTATTTAAATCCACGATTTGGTAATGTTAAAATTTGATTATGGAGGTAGATTTAAATCCTCGATTCGATAATGTTAATTATCGGTTAATGGAGCTAGGTAGATTTAAATCCTCGATTTGGTAATGTTAAAATTCGATTACGGTGGTACATTTGTGTGGTGGAGAAGAATTCCAGCTGAATAGATCAATATTCATTTTTTGACATCACTTTTTTGAAGTAGAAAAACATCACTTTTCATGTTGAAAAAGAGAAAAAGTACAATCTCTAAAGAGGAGTGAACGAAAACAAAAATGAAGAGACTACGGGGGTGTTTGTTAGAGATTTTATGGAAGAGTTATTTTGACTCTTGAGTGTTTAGTAAGTGCTCGTTTGTTTGAAGGTTTTAGTAGAGTGTTTAGAAAGAGTTGTTATTATTTTTTGTTTGTTTGAAGGTTTTAATAGAGTGTTTATGGAGGAGTTATGAAAAGTGTTTTGGATGTGATATGATGTGACATTTATGAATATTTTTAAATAATTTTTTTTTTGTAAATGTATGTGCATAAATAAGAGGAAAAAAGGAAGTTAAAAAAAAAAGAAAAGAATTGCACCTGGCGCCACGTGGCACTGAAATGGGGGCAGTCTGCCCCCTTACTCCAGACAAATTCTGGAAAAAAAAAACCCCTAAAACTAGCATTTAACTTAAAACCAACTCCCCATTTTAAAACCCATTTAACAAACACCCCCTACACAATTTAAAAAAGGACCGAATAAAGTATAAAATATGCCAATTCAAATTAATATCTTATAACGAAAACTCTCAAAAGACTCCGAAAGAGCGCACCAAGAAGATGCCTTAAGATGGACAAAATCAAAACAATCTGAATGAAAAGGACTTCCCTTCTGATGTCTTCGTAAATACAATTACTTTTCTCATTCTTCAAGGACATTTTTTTGTGTAAGATTAGTGAATTGGATGATTTTAAAAGAGACGAGTATAATACAGCCCTTGAGACTTGATTTCTGAAGACTTGTGTACGTCTGGAACCTGCTCACCAAAATGCATCCTATAAGAAATTTAATTAACAATGGACCCTAGATGTAGTGTTGCTTCAATCGACAATTGAGGAATTGTTGCTTCATTTTCCTTTTGAATTTACTTGCTAGAATTCAACGTCAGTTACTTTGTGCCATTCATATAAACAATATCTATTTATATTTATGTGTATGATACTTATATTATATGGAATTCTTACATTATTTCTGCAGTAGCAACATAGTAAGTGATAGCAAGCATATATTTATTGGGCTTTCCAGTGGATCTTTATATAGTATATCTTGGAAGGGAGAGGTAATGTGAAAGTTTCTGCGACAGTTATTCAACATTTCTTTTTGATGCATTTTCATATGTTTTCTTAATCATTGATGCTTGTAGGTCGACTTGTCATTATTATTATTATTATTATTTCATTTTTTTTTTGTTTGTCTTTGTTTTGATTACATATCTTTCTTAAAACAGTTCTACGGGACCTTTGATATTGATCTTCACCCCTATGATCACAATGAAATGGGCCTACCTTCTCTTTCTCTGGATAATGGTCTTGCTAATAAAGGTTCTCCAAGAATTTTCAAGTCCAACTATGATGTCTACCAAAAGTCTGCTATCATAAAGTTGGACCTTTGTCTATCTCTGAGGATGCTCCTTGTACTCTATTCTGATGGAAAGTTACTGCAATGTTCTGTAAGCAAGAAAGGCTTAAAGTACACTGATGCTATTAAGGTTGAAAAGACATTTGGTTCCATGGATGCTGTGTGTACATCAGTAGCTTCAAATCAACAAATTCTTGCAGTTGGCACCAAAAGAGGGGTTGTTGAATTATATGATCTGGCTGATTCTACCTCCCTCTTTCGTTCTGTTTCTTTGCATGACTGGGGGTAATTCTTTTTTCTTTTCATTTTTTTTTAAAATTTTTCTTCAAGAACAAAGAAATTGCACCATAAAAAACCTATTATCAATTTCTGTAGGATATCAGGATTAAAATCTTCATTGCTAGTAACAATTGTTTATTGCTTAAGAATGGAGTCTCCTTTGATGTTGCTGGTTTATTTACCATGAATTTGAGGGATTCAGGAGTGTCTATGCTCACATTCATTGTATCTAAGATGATTTTGACATCATGCAGATATTCTGTAGAGGACACTGGTTCTGTTAGTTGCATTGCCTGGACACCAGATAATTCTGCTTTTGCTGTTGGGTGGAAATTAAGAGGGCTGGCTGTATGGTCAGTTTCTGGTTGCCGTTTGATGTCAACTATCCGTCAAGCTGGTTTAAGTTCTTTATCATCTCCAATGGTAAAGCCAAACCAAGATAGTAAGTATGAACCCTTAATTAGTGGTACCTCGCTGATCCAGTGGTGTGAATATGGTTATAAGCTTTATGCTGTTGAGGAAAAATCTTCAGAAAGAATACTTGCCTTTTCTTTTGGGAAATGTTGCCTTAACAGAGGCGTTTCTCGCACAACCCACATACGGCAAGTCATACATGGTGATGATCGAATGCTCATTGTGCAATCAGAAGATAGTGACGAACTTAAAATGCTTAACGTTAATCTCCCAGTATGCAGTCATATAACCAGCTATTTTAGTTTGTTATACATACATTTTTATATCTGCATTTCTGACAACATTTATCATGGACTAGGTCTCTTATATTTCCCAAAACTGGCCCATCCAACATGTTGCAGCTAGCGAGGATGGAATGTATTTAGCAGTTGCTGGCTTACATGGTCTAATATTGTATGATATTCGGTTGAAGAAATGGCGTGTATTTGGGGATATTACTCAAGAGCAAAAAATCCAGTGTGAAGGTTTATTGTGGCTAGGAAAGATTATAGTAGTCTGCAACTACATTGAAGCTTCTAACATGTGAGAAACTATGTAGAAGTATTATCTTCTTCTGGCCACAACTAATTCATATTAAAATTTCTGTTCAGCCAAGTCCAGTATCATTGGCATTTTTAAATGGTCTGTGAGTTACTGAATCATATGGCTATGCATATATTATTTAGGAAGGAGCATTCACAGGCTCTTTGTTTGATTGTACCGTTGTTTATTGTACTTTCGTCCTCCTATGTTTTGCTTTGGCTACTCTTTTTATGGACGAATAGTCTTCTGTTTGTTCTACTTATTTGTATCTTGACCTCATTAAGTTTATTTGTAATCATGATCAATCTGTCTCAGGTACGAGTTACTTTTCTTTCCACGATATCACCTTGACCAGAGTTCTTTACTGTGTCGGAAACCACTGCTTGGAAAACCTGTGGTAATGGATGTATATCAAGAATATATATTGGTCACCTATCGACCATTTGATGTTCACATTTTCCATTTGACATTACTTGGTGAATTGACATTGTCTAGTACTCCAGAATTACAGGTAAGGGAATATTTCAAACTACTCTGATTTGAGAATTTCTTTGAGAAGGGTAGTACTTTTTGAATGTGCTTTATTCTCAAGTGTTAGGTCGCATTCAATTACATAATTCTTCATTCATTTTTAAGTGATAAAATGACAAACAGCTTTCTACAGTAAGAGAACTGTCAATTATGACTGCAAAGAGCCATCCAGCATCAATGCGATTTATTCCTGAACAAAATCCAAAAGAAGGCATTTCAAACAATCATATCTCTTCTTCTGATATGTTAGTTAGAGAGCCTGCAAGGTAAATGTCCGTAATGTCATGCAAACAGGCATTCTCATCTGACATACTGCTAAGAGGAATGATATGTTTTGCTAGATGTTTGATTTTGAGAGCAAATGGAGAGCTATCTCTTCTGGATTTGGATGATGGGCGGGAAAGGGAGCTTACTGACTCGGTTGAGTTGTTCTGGGTCACCTGTGGTCATTCAGAGGAGAAAACAAATTTAATTGAGGAAGTTTCTTGGTTAGATTATGGTCACCGGGGAATGCAGGTGAAAGACTTTTCTGCTGTCCACTTATCAATTTCTATATGGTGAACATATTTAATGTATCTTCATATTGACTCCATTATTTGGGCATGGCTGATATTTATTCTGGTTGGAAGCTTTTTACAGGTTTGGTATCCTTCTCCAGGTGTTGACTCTTTTAAGCAGGAGGATTTCTTGCAGGTATGCTTTTCTGTGACTATTTCTTTGTTAAGGGTCATCAGTCATGTAGTGGTCAGTTTTTTTGGTTCATCAAAAATTTTTCTCATTTTTTAGATTCTTCCAATTTTATTGGTTCATTTGAGGTTACCTTATGCCTTTTATTTTATTTTATCTTTTTAACAAAGAAAAAAAAAAAAGAGAACTTAGGGTATGTTTGAATAGAAGGTTTTGAAAATGAGGGGTAATGGTTATGAGGGGGTTTGGTGAAGATAAAACTTCATTTGGATAGAGGAGTTATAAATGATTGTAGCAGAAACACTCGTTTGGATAAAAGAATTCGGAGTGATTGTAGCAAAAAACCCTCATTTGGATTGAGGGGTTATGAGTGGCTGAAGTATACCTTAATGGTTTATGGGGTTCATGGAGGTCTCATGAGGGTTCTATGAATGTTCTTCTGGGCGTTTTATGGAGCTGCTCTATCCAAGCGTGGGGTTGGGCCAACCTCTGAACAAATTCTCACAAACCCTCTATCCAAACATACACTTAAAGAATTTAATCGTACTGATTGATAGTAAACATTTTGGTTCAGATATTTTGCCATCTGTTTACTCTCCCTACCTCATTTTAATGTTAAAAAAGTTCTTTAGACCTCAGATACCAAGGTGGTCTTTGTTGCTGTTTTAACTTTTCCTATGGTAAAATGTAATCTTTTGGTTATCGTGAGTCATCTAAGTGAAAAATAGTTGTAGAATGTTCCCTGACTTGTTTAAGGAAATAAACCTGCTTGTAGCTGGATCCGGAGTTGGAATTCGATCGAGAGGTATACCCACTTGGACTTCTCCCGAGTGCTGGTGTTGTTGTAGGTGTATCTCAAAGAATGTCCTTTTCCACAAGCACAGAATTTCCATGTTTTGAGCCGTCACCTCAAGCTCAGACCATACTGCACTGCCTATTACGGCATCTTCTACAGGTAGCTCATTGTTCTTCTTATGTTATTGAAGTTCCTTTAACTTCAATGGTCCCAATATTGGTGGGCATGGAGGCTATATCTTATAATTTGTACTTTCAACTTCCTCAAAGGAAGAAATGGAATATTACTTAGAATTGTAATTGTTAGGGATGCACATGGGTTGAGGAAAATTTTTGGACCAACCCAAAAATTCAGGTTTGTCACTTTTTGAACCTAATCCAACCCAATTAAAGAGACAACCCAACCCAACCCGGGTTGGATTGGGTTGGGTTGGGTTGGATCATTGGATTCATTATTACATTACAAATTATAAATATCTTCTATCAAATTAGTCATACACTATACATAAACAAAATGCAATCTCCAAATATTACCATTTCAATGTAATGAAATGGATATAAATATTGAATATTAAATATGCAAATTATCCAACCAAAAGTCATTCATTATTGGTCTTATATTCATAGTTCATATAGTCTTCAGATGTACAAAGGTAGCTCAAAAGAGATTTTGTCTAGAAAACACTGCGGCTCCTTGCTCCATATAAATTTGTCATTTTCAGTGGATATGACCTCCATTCCCAAGCCATGGGTAAGTAGGCTATATTCATCAATTTCCTCATCTTTTAAATAGTGGCGAAGGCCCAAGTTCCAACAAAGATTGGTGGAGTCCCAACAATCCCTGATCCTAGCATCTTGGTCGTAATTCCAAAAGGTCTAGGATAAAGATGCATCAATGGATCATTCCGAAGGCATCTATCCTTTCAAAAAGCAGCCGAACTACCATTACCCACCCTAGTGTGATATTGTCATGTACCGAGATCCCATATTTGAGGATCGTTTTCCAAGGTCCATGAGAAATGCTAAGACCTTTGTTCAGTATAGCTTCAGAATAGTGGGGGCCTCCCAAATTTCGTAATTATGATACATCTCCATAAGGCATCCTTTTCCATCAAGTATTTCCAAGACCACTTAGCAAGAACGGCTGCATTCTTCGATTATTACCCTGTAGGTCGACACCACCACACTTCTTTTTCTTATTTATATGCAAAAGACATATATTGCTATCCTGGCCTTTTCAGTGTGTTCCACTTGTATTGCCTTTTCATCTTGTAGGTTAATATATCTAATAGTTTCAGACTACTTTGCATCCAATTTAAATGTTTTTTCTTTAAACATTATTGTGATCGGAAATTTGCTAGAGGAACAAAAGTGAGGAAGCTCTGAGATTGGCTCAGTTATCAGCAGAGAAGCCTCATTTTTCTCATTGTTTGGAATGGCTTCTTTTCACCGTTTTTGAAGCTGAAATATCCAGGTATTTATACGTTTAGGAAAGAAAATTTTGCTTACTGAATTCAGTTCAAGTATAATCTCTTTGTGCTATATTAGATTTTATTTGCATTTATTCTTATTTGGTTGAATTTATTATGCATTTCTAATTATCAAATTCAGAAAATTATCTACATTGATTCTCATGTTTATGAGATATAGTGTCCACGTTCCCTTTGTCAACTTTGTTTTTCCTTCTAATATCTTCAGAGCAGTGTTTTGAGACAAATGGCATTATAAGGCGACAAATTTCTTGCTTGCCTAAATGTGAGAGAGCTCATAAAAGTCAACTGGGAGGAAGTGGCACATTTAGAAAAAAAACAATGCTTCAGAAACAGTTTGTAAACATCGTCCCTTCTTAAATATGCGAGGAAAAGAAGCTTGTAGAGAGGATATTTAACCTGTCTTGGAAAAAGCCTTTTTGATATTGGATTTAGAAAGCGAGTGCTAATATAATATGAAAAGTTATGATAACCTGTCTTAGAATATTGGATTTAGAAAGCATGAAAAAGTAATATAACGTGAGGAAGAACTTTTTTCTTATTTTCTTTTTCTAGATCAAACCTGAAGATCATAAAAAGGTTACTTGATGTAAACCTTCGGTGTAGGGTACCACCAACTGGGAAAAATAGGGTACCATCAACTGGGGAAGCCAGCTCTTAATGAAAATGTTAAAAAGGTTTTGGAAATAAAAGGATTTAGAAGAGGAAAGATCTCTGGTGGCTAACGCTTCCAGATGGCATGAAATCTAATCTCTCAATTTCTAACCTTCAATCTTCTGTAGATTTGCTAAAAGATAATGGCTTGGCAATAATATTTCAGGGTTATTCATTTTACGTTGATTTTTTCATCATGGATCATGATTTTGATTGTAGGCAAAATGTGAATAAGAACCGGAATGAAGCTGCTAATTATGCTAACCACAAGCCATCACTTTTGGAGAAGACATGTGAACTGATTAAGAATTTCCCTGAGTACCTTGATATAGTTGTAAGTGTTGCAAGAAAAACTGATGCTCGACATTGGGCTGACTTGTTCTCCGCTGCTGGACGATCAACAGAGTACAATTTTTATACACTTTACGACTTTGGTTTCTTATACCTGCTTTTAATACAATAATACTGGTTCCTATATCTTAAATCTTTTTTTAATGAATTTATTTTTCTTTTTCTTTTGTTTATAATTTTTCCATTTAAAAGCTACCTTAGTTTGTTCCATCATCCATGGATAATATTGGTTCATATATCTAAAGTCTTCTCTTAAAAATAAGTTTCTATTTAGTCCCTAAATTTTAAAATCGGACAGTTTAGTCTTTGACCTTATTATTATTATTATGATATTCGTGAATGTTGGAGTCAGTTTACATGCACCTTGACTATTTTTATTGGACATGCCTCACCTTACAACATTTGATAGTCAAGATTGGTGACCTTTATGGAATGAATCATTAAATCCATCATCTCTTAGTTCTCCAAGATCCTCTTGACCACTAGACCATGGTTATCTTTGACCTTTAATTTATGAAATGGTTCTAAAAGTTCCTAAGGCTGTTAATTGACTAAAGAAAAGATTAACTTGACACTTAAAGTTAATGTTGAATGATATTAAATCACTAATCAACCCAAAAGCTTAAGTTGACGGGTTGTGGTAAATATAATATATCAACCAACAGTTAACTTGGTGACTAGAAATCCATCCTAAAACTCAAGGACTGAAATGTATTTTACCCCAAAAAAGTAACATGCCTTTTCATAATTTAATGATATTTAGCCACTTTGCCCACTTCAGTCCTATGTATGGTAATGGTATATATCAAATGTACTGGTACTTGATGCATTATAAGTGATGTGTTATATGTTACAGTTTCATTTTTCAGGTTGTTTGAGGAATGCTTCCAACAGAGGTGGTACCGCACTGCAGCCTGTTACATACTTGTAAGAGAAGCATTCTTTTTTTGAAAGACGGTGAATATCATAGAGTAAAATCAACTGAAGTGTCAATTGTTAAAAATTGCTTTTATTACACAAACAAAAGCCATTAAAGGATGCTTTGAATTTTACCAATGATGTTTAAACCCACGAGCCTGAAGGTCCAGAAGAATTTAATTTTTTATTTAGAATCGACCAGCGCCTAAAGGAGAACAAACTAGTAGTAGTGGCTCTATTATCAGTATACGAAGACTAATAGGATGTTTCCGGCCTCTGGAATCTTGTATTCAGTTTGCTGCTCATGAATTAGATAGGAAGTTTTATTTTGAGCTGCATAACATAAGTCTATGCAGTATGCACAACCTAGAGAACTATTTTACTGCTCTTAAGCTAAAAACTTATGAAGTTCATGAGCAACTTCGAGTTCTTGCCATGAAAGAGCTAAGTTGAAGGTAAAAGGATGTTCTTTATTTGATTCCGCAGGTAATTGCAAAACTTGAAGGTCCGGCTGTTAGTCAGTACTGCGCCCTACGCCTGTTGCAGGCAACACTAGATGAGTCCTTGTATGAACTTGCTGGAGAGCTGGTAATACTGTATATGTATTAGTTTCTTTTAATTGAGTATGTTAGTTTAATCTCATTGACGTTAATAATGTTTCTTCTTGTTGAAGGTGAGGTTTCTGCTGAGATCTGGAAAGGACTATGATCATGCATCGGCGGATACTGACAAACTATCACCTCGATTCTTGGGCTATTTTCTTTTTCGTTCTAGCAGGAACCAAACCTTGGAAAAAGGGTGATTAATATAATAATGGGATACTTTTCATGTTTCAAAATCCTTGCAAATTCTACATTTGCTATGATGTTAACTTATGCTGACTTTTTTGTTTACAGTCCATCATTCAAGGAGCCAAGCGCACATGTAGCTTCTGTCAAAAACATTTTGGAAGGCCATGCTAGCTATTTAATGTCTGGGAAGGAACTATCAAAGCTTGTTGCATTTGTCAAAGGAACTCAGTTTGATTTGGTGGTATGGAAACTATTCTTAGAGCATTTTGAATGGTCAGTTTGATTCTACTTATTTGACTTCTGTTATAATTGTAATATTCACAGGAATATCTTCAAAGGGAGAGATACGGAAGTGCTCGTTTGAAGGATTTTTCATCAGGACTTGAACTAATTGGGGAGAAGGTATTAAAACTATATATTCATCCAGTGGTGCCCGGGGTTTAGAGGAGCAAATCTCCAAGATCCTGAGTCATAAAAAAAAAAACTGTATAATCATTCAACTTTGAACTCTCCTTTTGTGTATAAGAATCCTCGACCCTCTTCTTGCTATTTTCTAGTATCAATTGAAATTGGTAGTTAGTTTTTCAAAAGAAAAAAAAAAGAAGTAAAATTGATTGCTCATTGGATTATGAGAGATGCTCTAATATCAATTTGTTTCTTAAGAAAATAATAGATTCCAACTATTTCCATAAAGTGAACTTGATAAGGTAATATCGTGTTATGGCATTTCATAGTCGAGCCCATGGGTATAATTAAGTACATAAGCTGGTGCGTACACTCACAGATATCAAAAAAGAATTGCCTGCTCAAGAATTTTTTAGTTAATATCTTGTTCTACCATTTTGAAGTCCTATATACATATAGATCTTGTAATTTTCCATAGGGTGGTGCGATGTTCTTACTATGGAACTTATCTTTTTTTTCCAGCTTCAAATGGGAACACTTCAAAGCCGGTTGGATGCAGATTTCCTCTTGGCCCATATGTGCTCTGTTAAGTTTAAGGAATGGATTGTTGTTTTAGCCACTCTTCTAAGACGGTCTGAAGTATGCACCTTACTGTTGACTACATTTTTGTATTTGTTCGGAAATTTTACTCATTTCATCCTTAATGTTTCTTAGTAGGGAGAGTTCTTTTTTTAGGAAATGAAAACAAGTGAACGTGTTTAATAAAAACATATCAAAACATCAATAAAGGCCAATCAAAGCGCAAAATATGAAGGTCAGTCGGTAAAATATGAGATCAGTAGAGCGTGATACAATGAAACTAGTGGTGGATGAACTTGTGTATCAAAGTCAATGTAGCTTAGACGTGCTTTGTATTTTGTCCCATATCGGAAAAATATAGATCTTATGCCGAGAAACAATTTCGTCAGATATAGCAAAAGAAAGAGGAGAAGTTGAAGTTCACGAAGATCAGATGATTCATGGACACAATGCAAGTTGTTAGAGATGATAGTAGTGTTTTATTCAAATCCCAAGTTATTTACTAGAGAAATTAAGGGATATATGTCCTTCAGTCACTAAACGTATTCACTTACTGCACTTTGAAATAAGAGAATTTTCCACTAAAAACTTTATGCATTTCCATGTAATTTGGTCATAAAATATCATCTCACGCCTATCTTTTTGAAAGATAACTTTGTGAAGCATTTTCTTTTCCAATAGAATGAGCAGAGCAAAAGGCCAACACACATTTCAAGATCTTTCATCTCAACTTTTTGATATCAGTGATATTCACATGTTTGATTTCTTGTTTAAATTTTACAGGTTCTGTCCGATCTATTTAGGCATGATCTGCGGTTATGGGAAGCGTATAAGAGCACCCTACAGGTAAAGTTTGTGCTGTACTTTTCAAAGTACTTGTAATCTTTCATGTTAATCGAAATAATTAAAGACGGCAGTCGAATACCATTCTGAAAAGGGTTTCTTTCGTGTGCTCTCAGTCGTCATTTGTAGAGTATCATGATCTGCTTGAAGACTTAAACGAGAAGCTTCTGTCTGTGGAAAATCTAGATGAGAAATAGTGTTGAATTTTCTTCTAACCATTGTTCATCTTCATCTACCATCTGCTGCCATATGAAATGGTCATTCATTTCCATGTGCAATGTGATAATCTCATAGGTTTTCGGTAACAGATTGCAGACATATCAAAGTACATTTGATCGACCAAGCATTAACAGATTTTCGGTAATCTCATAGGTTTTCGGTAACAGATTGCAGACATATCGAAGTACATTTGATCGACCAAGCATTAACATTGAGCCCAGGGAAGCAGTAGTGATCAGCTGATCCCCCCTTTCGACACGAGCATTAAACAGTTAAGAGTGGAGTTTTATTAAAATTTTCGTGATTATTCTTAACAGCCTTTCAGGTTTGGGAGGTTACAAGTATCTTGGCCAATCGGTACGCTAAGCTCATTATATGCATCTGCATTTATCTTTCTTCTCCTCATAATCTTCATTCAATGTTTTTCAAATGGCTTTTTCCTTCTTTGTGAAGAGTTTTGTTGTGTGAAGCTGTTGAGTATATTAGGAAGGCTATTGCTCACATTTAAGAATTTATTTGTAAAGTTACTGCTATTGCTCACATTCTTGCAAGTATGGTTTCTCTGCAATAATTCCTTTTTTATATTAGTTTTTGAAAAAACTTGTAGTTATAGTTTAGGATTTGGACACATTTAAGAATTTTTATTTTGTACATTGAAGAAATCTTAGAGTTGTTTTAATAATTTCATCAAACTTCTTCAAGAGTCGGTTACTCTGAGAATAATGGAGCGAAACTTTGATTTTTCAGTTTCTAAAAAAAATAAAATATATATACACATGTATTATATGTGTGTATATTTGTATTATATGTATGTGTACACACATAGAGGAAATTATTATAAACTTTGATTTTTCAATTTCTAAAAAAAGTATATACACACACATATATGTATATGTACATATATATTTCATCTATATATATATGTGTGTATATGTATGTATATATATATATAGGTATATGTATGTATGTATATATATATATATAGGTATATGTATGTATGTATATATGTATTATATGTATATATATATGTAATATATGTATATATGTATATATGTATTATATGTATATATGTACTATGTGTATATATATATATATATATGTAATATATGTATGTGTGTACACAGATGAAATTATTATACAATGTAGTTGAAGGGCAAAACAAAAAAAAAAAACAATTTAGGCTAGAAATGTGAAAATATCTTTAAACTTTTTTTTTTTCTTTTTTTAAAATTTTTTTTTATATCCATTAACTTTAGAAAACATTTCAAATATACTTTAACCTAAATTGTTGAAAGTTCCTAGCTTTAAAAAAAATTAAGAAAAAAAATATTTGGCCATAACAAACTCTAAAAATTATTTTTACGATGGTAAGATTGGTTCAATAGTACTCTTAGATATTTAATTTTATTTGTATTATTTCTAACCATTCTTAATTTATAAATTATTTGTGTCGTAATTATGTTAATACACTTCCCGACAATACGTAGAAGGTACACCTTGTTGGTTGCCCATAACGCTAAGAACAAAGTTGTTTGAAGACCAACATTCCAAGATCAGTGAGATAATGGTCAAGGCACACCAATATTGCTTTGAACGTTTTCCTTGAACATTATGCAATTATGTTAAAACGCCCTAAGCCAGCCACTAACTACTATACTAATAGGAGAGGGAGATGGTTTGAGGTTTATAAAACTTCTTAACAAAAGATCTTATAAACAATGTCTTACCTCCCACCATACTTGTATAATCGCATTAGGTGCCACATTTTTTTTTTTTTATTATTTGTGATTGTTTGTATCAATTTACACGCATCTCGACTATTCTCACGAAACATAATTACCGCTAACCTTACAATATATAGATGTCAAACCCACAAAAAAATATTTCTTGAAAAGATACAAACTCGTTATCTTCTTAGATACCTAAGATCCTTGAAAACAAGAAAGGGTAAAATCAAACAAGGTTAAAATATCATTTTAGTCTCTATATTTTCAAAAGTTCAATTTTAGTCCCTAAACTTTCAAGTTTTTTTTAAAATATTTTGGTCCCTGAAATTACAAATTGGTTTCATTTTGATCCCCAAACATTCAAAAGTTCAATTTTAGTCCTTAAACTTCAAAAACAAAAAGTTAAATTTGGTTCTTATTATAATTTTTTTCTTTAAGTTTTCTTAAAAAATATATCATATTTTCATATAAACTTATTTTAAAATATGTTCACTTATTTTTCCTTGTATTAAAATTGTTAACATTATTGACTCAATTTCATCTAATATTAATTTTAAAATTATCATAAGGAGTAATTTTAAACTTTTATTAAAGTGTATGAACTAAAATTGAATTTTTAAAAGTTGAGAGACAAAAATGAAACAAATTTGAAAGTCTATCGACTAAAATTGAACTTTAAAAAAAATTTAGGAACCAAAATGAAACAAATGTGAAAGTCTTATAACAAAAAAAAAAAAGTATTTTCACGAATCAAACAAATATACTTGATGTGTGCTCCCAAGAAGAGTTCATATTCATCATGCTAGGTGAGAAGGTATATCTCTGATTCTAGGGTTTCAATATCACAGGCTACTATCATAGGCGGCTTGGAAGGCACCTCCCCAAGGATGCTGGAAGCTTAATGCAGATGCTTCTGTTTGTCCGAGGTCGGGAGATGGTAGAATTGCTTGGATTGTGCGTGACTACAAAGGTGCTCCGATCTTATCTGGAGTGAAGTCTGGTTTCAGGAACGGGGTGGTTAAGATTCTGGAGGGAGTGGCGATCAAGGAGGGGATGAAGAATTTATTGGCGGCTCGCTCGTGGATTCCCCCTATAATTGTGGAATCTGATGCTTTGGGTGTGGTCCAGACATTGAAGGATGAAGACTCGGATCTCTCTGAATTTAATAATATCGCTTGTGATATTAAAAACATTGCGGTTAGGATTGGGAATGTGTTTTTTTCTCATTGTAGCAGAGATTGTAATAGGGTGGCTGATCTGTTGGCTAAAAACCCTCATATTTCTTCTTTTGTTTGGGATTTTATTCCTTCTTCGGTTGAGGATAGATCTTTTTTTTGGAGGGGGTTCTCCCCCCTTAGTGGCCTCCGGTGTGGAGGAGGATTGTAGACGAGAGTTCTTTGGTGATTAATTTTAGATTTGCTTTTTCAAAAAAAAAAAAAAGAAACATAATAATTAAATAATTAAAAAAAAAAAAAACAAGGTTTTTGGGGCCGGGTAAAATCATGCTCATTGTTATGTTTGTACACAAATAATGACAAATGAACCATACAACCAATTAGAGATGATGTGACGGATAATCCAAATTAAATTTGAAGACAGATATAATCAAATTATAAAATTGATTATAAAATTACCATCAAATATAAAATAGATTATCAAATTACCATTAAATTTAATTTCATAAAACATGCTTTTAAAATACAAAATTACTTATAAAATTATAGTTAATTTAAAATAAAAAAAATAAAATTTAAAAATTAAAAGATTTATTTTTAAAATGGTATGTGAAAAAGAAGAGGATAGAAAAATATTATGTATAAATGTATACATAAAATATTAATGGTAAAAATAGGTTGAAAAATAAAATTTACAAAAAAAAATATCTTCAAATTTTTCCAAAAAAAAAAAGAAAACGCCCCATGGCGCTTTTTTATCGTGCCACGTGATGCCACTATTCTTACATAAATGCTCGAGCATTTGTAAAAAAAGAAGAAAGAAAAGAGCATTTGTCAAATACTCCCCAAAACATCTTAACCAACACATTCATAGGGGCACCTTAAAGCTTTAAGAAATGTGCCAAAAGGCATGCGCCTTGTTAACCGAAGAGAGGCACATGAAGTGCACCTTGAGCTTGTGCACGTTTGAGTGGGCTTTTTAAAACCGTAAGAGAAACCATTAGATCAATCAATCATAGAAACTCCGTATTACATATTTGCATTTCTTCCATTTCAAAGTTCAATCTCACACACACGCCTAATTAGAATTACAACCCCCAAAAGCATAAATAAGCATATAACTAAAGGCTACACTATTACACTACACTACACTACAGCTATACTTTAGTTGAAAGTTTGAAACACAAGAGAGAAACTCGTCCCTGTACATAAGTTCAAAGTTTAGCTCCCTATGATTTCAACCCCTCAGGCTCGATAACAACGCATCGCGTCCCTCCAAAACAATTTGGAAAAAGTTGTCGACTTCCTTCGTCAGCAAATGAAGACCTTCTGATAGTTTCTCTGCCTTTCCTCCCAACTCCGATACCATGTTCTTCAGCAGTGGGATTTTTTCGACTTCTGGATACTTTGGGATTGTTTGATGAAGATTGGCCACACATTGATCGATAGCTTCAAGTTCCTTCAGAGGGGTTAGTTTTCCACGTGAGTATGTACACCTAATTTCACTATTTACATCATTTTGTAGGGAGGAGAAAGTTTGTCCCCATGAATATGTATCAGCAATGTTTAGATCAAAGAGTTTTGGGGAACCTAAGAAGGCTGAGGCAAAGACACTGCATACAAAAACAGTCTGTACCTTCACCCCATACAAAGCGCTCATCAGAATCTTACCTTTGGCCGAGTTCTTCACTTTTGGAAGATCAAGTGATTCTACAAGGCTGTCTAGGATTGCACAACAGTTCTTAATTCTAGAATTTGTGGAGCTGATGTTCAGTCTCCATAGATCCATGGAAGCACGGGCTTGAGTGAGTTGCTTTGACTCGGCAGAATCCAAATTATGGGTGATGCATCTGAGCATTAGGTTGCTTTGGTTCAAGTGTGACAGCTCTGAGCTAATAGCATTACAGACGTCAAGTAGTTTCACACTGATGTCCAAGTAGACATCAATCCACTTCTCATTCCAATCAAGCACGGGAAGCTGTAACTCCTTGATAAGAGTTTTAATATCACTGTGTGTTTCACAAAGCAACTGCATTGCTAATATCATCCAAGAAAGGCTAAGAACATCATCTTCACTAGATGGATGGAGCTTTCTTAGCCGCTCAGCTAAGCTTCTCTCAAAAACATTCAATATTGCAATGGTTTTTGAAGGCAAATTCGAACCTCTTGGAGATATCATACGAAAAGGATTCCCAAAGGGGAAGAACGGTCTGTTTGGTTCCTGTGGGCGGCTCATGTTTGTGAACTAAGGTAACTATGATCTCAGGTTGCTATACTGCATTGAATATCAAACCACATGATAAGGTACAATTCAATGACCAAAAGAGGTAGAATACTTCCACCGTAATTTCACATCAGGAAACTAAAACATTAATTATCAGAATATATTGAAGTTTGAACTACATGTGATCTTATTTTTCTTATATATGGAAAGTCAGCTTTGCTCCCCTATGGCTATAGGGTATACCCGAGGGTACCTTTCTTTTTTTTGTTTTTAGAAAAAGAGACTTTCATTTGATGAATGAAAATGTAAAAGATACAAAAGTCCTATCATGTATTATAAAAAACTTCTCCAATGAACATTGAGTTTGAAATTTTCATCTACAATCAACAGCAGGAAAATCTCGACAGATAATTTTCATAGTAAATTTACAGAGAAGATCATGAAATGATGATATATTCTAGACATAATTATAAAAGTCAAAACATTTATGCAGGGTCTCAACAGTGGAATTTTAGATTTTCTAGCAATAGGGAGGGAGAGAAGGAAAAGTCAAAATCAATTATTTTCAGAATTCGCTGAGCATCAAACAATTCTTTTTATATGAAAACAAGCTTTCATTAGGAAAAATTTTCTTAAGGAAAAAAATACAAGGACGTCAAAAAAAAAACCCCAAGCCCACAAAGGAACTCTGCAGAAGGACGATCATGTAAATGAGACCAAGTATATATAATTACAAAAGATCTTAGTAACTCACACCCAAAGATATCGTTTGCAGAGCATCAAAACAAATAAAGGCATAAAACATTATTGAATACATTCCCATCACATCCTAATTCCCATCACATCCTAATTCCCAACTTATGCAGAAAAATTGATCTACTGGAAGGGAGACAGCTCTAAAACTCATTAATCTCATTCTACAGCTTAAGTTTCACATACAATATCAGAGGAAACAAACTGAAAATCTTCCTATCATAGATCCCAAACATCAACATAGATCAATAGATCCAATAAAAAAACTAACATAAAATACAACAGCAAAAAAGAATAACAACAACAAATTTACCATGAATTTGCCATACGTAGTTCTCCTCTGCAGAGATCCAATCCACTAACATGAAATTGAACCTCAGAGAGTCCATCCTTTTCACAATCACACAGAACCAAGGAAAGAAACAGAGCTGTTCAGACATGAAGTCTTCAGATCTCGTTTATAATCGACTAATATATCATTATAGTCGCAAACATAACATAATGATTGTCAACCTCAAACTCTCCTAGACTAAAAAAATTCCAAGAAGCGAATCGCTTCCAGAATCACTCAAAAATCAGAAATTAGCAAGGCATGTAGATCTAACCCCCAATATTACAAGAAACCATATAGATATCTAAAAAAAAACACAAAAGAACAACAAGGATGGGAAAAAAAAAAAGGTTCAAGGAGTTAGATCTACTAATTATTAACACCTGCAGATAAACAGCGCCAGAATCCTCAACAGACGGCGCCAAATCGAACATGAAAATGAAAAACGAAAATCCAAAAACTACATATGCGAAAAGTTATCAAAACAAGATCGGAAATGAAGCCAATTAATGATAATAACAAGAACATCAATAGAAAGGAAAGGAAATCTACCGAGTAATTGAATGAAATGCGATTGAAAATTCGAGGAAAGTTTCAGATTCAGCAGCGTTGAAATTTCAGTATGTGGAGAAAACTAGAAAGAGATGAGAAATGAGAGGGCGAGGTTTTGGGGAGACTTCCGTAATATTACTGGTGGGTGAGTCAAGGTCAGTAGGTGGCAGGATTTGATTGGGTAAGGAGTGAGGAAAATTATTATTGTTTTTATTATTGGTGGTGGGGAGGGTATTTTGGGAAAGTTGAAACGTGAGGCCTGTGACACTATAATGTGAAAAGAGCGCTAAGCCGACAAGAATAATAGTTAAATATGGGAAAATAAATATAGGAGATTAAATAACATTAAGAAAATCTTTGGTATCGTTCTTTTTAAAAAGTAAAGTGTAAGGACAACAAAATCTTTATAGAAGATACTAAGAGTACGGATCACTGATCGAGCGAAATATTAATATATTACTAAGGTGCATATTTCCTGAATCCAAATTTTCAACTAACTACGTCATCGTTTCAGAGACCCTAAGCTTTTCTAGTTGTATGCATTAAAAAACAATTCAACCTTATCATGTATATTTCTTTTAGTTCGGTTCTTAAATTGTGTTAATCACTTTTTTTATCTTTACAAGATTAACTCATGTAGGTATATATGTAAAAAAAAAGAAAAAAAAAAAAAAGAAGTAGGATTCTACTAAAATCTAAATTGCGTATTCACATGCGCGTGCACAATATTTAGCTTGAGTTGTGTTGGATTGAACGAGCAAAATATTATGATTATTTAATGGAATAGAGTAGATTGTAACTAGAATAGATCGCAACTTATTCAACGTAAGGAAAATTATAAGATCATATCTCAACTCAATAAAAAAAGAAGTATAACAACATTTTTTTACAATTTGGATGGAGTAGCCTAGATTATTCAAATTATTGATATTTTTTTTAACCCACCTAATCATAAGTTTGCATTCTCCTATGGCGTGTTTGTTTCGCAGTTTTAAAGAACTATTAAAAATGAGGTTTTACTACTTTAAAATCAACATCTAAACGAATTATTATAATCAGTCATTTTTCACTATTCAAAACAATCATTCATTTCTATCAACTTATTTACAATCATTCATGAATAACCACTCATTTCTAACAACATTATATTATCTACAATAACTCTATGTTATTTACTGCAACACCTCTACAAATAACTACATCTAATCGAGTAATTGTAATCATTCATTTTTTATCATTCAAAATAATCATTTATTTCTATCCACTTATTTATAATCACTAATTTCTAACAATTAAAAAAAATAATTATTAATTTTGAAGCACATCCAAACGAGTTATTATATGCAACAACTCTAAAAAATTATCATTCAAACAAGTTATTAATTACAATACATCTATAAATAAGTACATTAAAAAAATCATTATTAAAACTCAAATTTTTAATGAATCAAAATATGTAGTCTATAATTTTATACCCAAAAACACCTTTGAATAAATAGATGAAACAAGCAAAATCGAGTGTTGTTTATTAGGAGTTCCAGGAAACTTAGTTACAAGTTGTGGGGGGGGGGGGCAAAATGGTAATTTGATATGATTCGATTATGTTAATGAAATTAAAAAAAATAAAAAAAGAATTAGATGGTAAAATATTTTAATAATGAGGGGTAGGCCATTTTGTTGGTTTGGACGGCTCTGTCGGTTTGTATTTGAATTATTGTTCGCATTCGTCCGCTGTCGCCAACTTTGATCAATTCCACAATTTTTCTTTTGAACTTATCAACTCATTTTTTTTCCTTTCAATGAGTGGGCCCCATGTATAGATGTCTGTGACTGAACACCTCAAAACGACCCGCAGGTAACGTTACATACAATTTACATACAATTATTCCCTTCAGGCAGGAAATGGGAGACAGTTCAATTTTCCTTCTTCATTCATTTATTAATATATATATATATGTGTTATTTCATTCCATTGTTAAATTTTTTAGTCTTATGTTTTGAAAGTGGAATATGGCAGCTGGAAAAATAATGGAGTAGTCTAAAATATTATTTTAATGTAGGTTTGTAGTTTGTACATAAAACTTGTTTACAAAATGTTGTTTGGATTCAGCTTTATTCTAGGTTGTTCATAAACTTTAAAAGTCTTTAATTTTAAAAAAAATTGTAGCAATTTTAGAATACTAACAAAATAATTATAAATTTAATTAAGTTTTAAAATATTTGTGTGTATATATATATATATAGTATCATAAATACTATTATAAAAAGTATGTAATAATTGTTAAATTTTCGAAAGCAACAATATTCATAATTATTTTTTAAATATGACTAATTTTATCAATTTTTCTTAATATTAATTAAAAAACTTTTAGATTTGTTCCATTTAGTTCATTCAACTTTTAACTTTGTTTTTTTTTTTTTATCCTTCAATTTTAAAATGCTCCATTTTAATCCACAAAAATTTTAAAAAATAATAATAAAGAACAAAAGAAGTTTTTATTGGATTTCTTTTGGTAATTTTTCGTTAAAAGAAAATTAATAATATTTTGGTTCGTATATTTGATTTTTTTTTTTTTTTTTTTTTTTTTTATCCTAGACTTACAAAAATTCAATTTTAGTCCTTAAAGTTTCATACTTGTCCCATTTTTGTCCTCAAACAACTTTAGATCACTTTTTAACTTTCTTTTGAAAGTCCAAGAATTAAAATTAAACGTCTAAAAATTTAAGAACTAAAATGGAACAAATTGAAGAAAAAAAAAATGAAGAACTAAAATTGAAATTTTGAAATGGCCCATAAAATATAATTTTGAAATGAAACTATATTTCAACAGGTTTCTTCTAAGCTATGTTCTTATCAAAATAAAAGAGCAGTGAGGTATCAACCACCACCTGCTTTCTTAAACCACAACCACTCTCGAGTGGGTCTCAGAATTTGCTTCAGTAAAGCCATTTTAGGAACATTCCAGTGCTCTACATGCCTGAATTTAAACTTGGAATCAAATGGAGAATTCAGTAAAAAAAGAAAAAAAAAAAAGAAAAAAGAAATTGCATTCTTGATCTTACCTGCATACTTTTCCTGATCCAGCATCAAAATAATACTCTGTAAATCCAGTTGCTGCAATATTTATATCAGATTAATGATTATATAAGAGTTAAAATATGATGATACAAGATGTATGAATTGATTTATAATAAGACAATGTTTGGATTTTGGGGTTGATGAGATGAGATGAGAGGAGAGGAGAGGAAGAGGAGAAAGAAGAGAAAATAGAGTGATTTAAGGATATGAAGTATTTGTTTGGGGATTGGTGTTCTAGAGGAGAGGTTGGAAAACTCTTTTTAGGAATTTGTGTTTAGTAGAGAAGATGTATATCTTAGATAAAATTTGATATAAAATTTGATACGTTGGAGATAAGTTGAGGAGAGGTTGAGAAGGAGTTGGGGAGACTGAGAGGTTATGATGTACTAAAAACAAATCATCCTCTTACTCTCCTCCAAATCCAAACACCCCTAAGATTACAAAAGTGAATCTGTAAACTATGGACATGTTTGACTACGATAGGAAGGGTAAGGAAAGAAAAAGATAAAAGAAGAGAAGTGAGAATAAATTAGTGACGTTAGACAAGTGAGAATACTTCCTAAATAAGTAATCTTAGAAAATTTGTGCATTTAAAGCACTCAGTTAGATTAATATAAATGAAAGATAATTTTAAATGGTGTTTGAAGTGCAAGGTATTCTAACAAGGGTTATGATGAACGATATTGGGGGGCGTTTGAATTTTGGGGTTGATGAGAGGAGAGGAGTGGAGAGGACGAAGAGAAAGAAGAGGAAATTGAGTGATTTAAAAATATGGACTATTTGTTTGGGGATTGGTATTTAGAAATGAGAGGTCGGAAAAACTTTTTTCGGGATTTGTGTTTAGGAGAGAAGATGTTTATTTTAGATGAAATTTGGTAAAAAGTTCGATTTGAAATTTGATGGGATGTTGGAGATAAGTTAAAGAGGGGTTGAGGAGAGATTGTGATGTACTAAAATCAAACAAAGAATTCAACCTCTACTCTACCTCTCCTTCAAATCCAAACATCCCTACGGTTGTAATTTATTCCAACCCCTGTGGGAGGGAATGGTTAATCTCAAAAGGTGGTGGCTAATTGGACCAACCCACAGGTTATCGTAACCAGTAGGCCAAACATGGATTGAGTTACAATAACCCAACTCCTCGTTTCATAAACGGTCCTCCAAACACGACACAGCCTAAGCAATTAAGTGGTTCCTCTTTAAAAAGTGCTTCTATTTGTTTTTAAAATTTCAAAAGTACTTTTAATAGATTACTACCATTTCAAAGTTAAATGTTCTATGAGGAAAACCTCATTCCAGAAGTACATGGTGGAAAAAAAATGTCAAACTCAGGGTTAGATCAAGCATACCAGACAGAATTGGTCTCCAAGGAAATGACAAGATACAACTGAACTTCCAATGTCCAATGGCCTTGTCCTGGACTCAGGCATTTACTTCAGAAAACAATTAACAATTCAACACACACACAAAAAAAAAACAGTAAATCTAGAATAAGCTCACCTCAAAATCTTCCCATTTGGTAAGCTTCATGTTTGATTGATCCACAAGAGAACCAAAGTTTGTACAGTTTCTTTTAAATCTAAGAAGCCCTTTGAAAGAACCAGCAGGATCAGCAAATTCACACTGCTCTTCATAAGCATCAACATTAAGGTTCCCTGTTCATCACCAGGATCAAATTGAAGCTAAGTCCAAACCACACTACTAAATTCAAACTAGTAAGTAACCATTTTTACTCTCAGTTTCAGAAGTAGAATAGAAAAAAACTTTAAAGTGTGTTGAATTTAAATAAACACTTCAAATTCTAAAGTTGAGTCTCGCATTTTACACATGTTTATAAAAACCAAACAAAATTTGAAAACCTACGGCTGTGTATGGTAACCATTTGGTTTTTTGTTTTTGATTTTTGAAATTTAAGCTTTTATTTACCTATATTTTCTTCATATGTTTCATCTTCTTGTAAGTAAGTATGTAAATTCTAACCAAATTCCATAAACTAAAACAAGTATTTGGAAGTTTTTTTTTTAGCTTTCAAATTTTGATTTGGTTTTTAAAACTACAAGTAAACTGTAGATATAAAAGTCATGAAAAATATGTGTTGTAGTATCTGTAAGCTTAAATTTCAAAAGCCAAAAACAAAAACGAAATGGTTCTTAAACGGGGCCTAAAACTTTAGTTTCTAAGAACTTGTTTTAGCTTTTAGAATTTAGTTAGATTCAAATATCTCCTCAATCAGAGATGCACCTATTTGAAGAGAATTTAAATAAAAACAAGTTTAAATTTCAAAGACAAGCTATTTGTAAGCATCCGAACTAGCTTAAGCACATCTCTACCAATGACATCTATCTTCTGAAACTCAAATATTTGGATATCAACAAAGTCGTAGAAAATTATTTCCTAATTAAGTAGTGATCATGGATGAACTCATTAAAATAACAGGTTAACATTGTTAGTAAAATAAAAATTGGAACCTCTATAGTAAATAGCATGTCAACATTGTTAGTTACAAATTAAAGAGCAACTCTTACTCCATTTATTTTCCAACCCTAAACTCCAACATCTTCTCCACACGAACAAAACTCCAATTAAGAATCGCCTAAAACCAACTTGAATCGAACAAACAAACTTTCTTCATTCAAAATTCCAGAGAAAAAAAAAAAAAAAAAAAACTAATACCTGTGACGAAGTACGATCGTCCAAAATCCTCCTTGATAGAATCGACAATCACAGGGCGACGAATCGCACCGGACAGATCTCTCGCGAGCTCCTCCGGAGGCTTAACCGGAGATCTGGCATCCGACGGGGGGCGGAGAAACGAAGCGGCGATTCCCAAGAGCTCGGATCCATACCAAGCGACCTTGAGCACCGCATTCTGAGGCTTGGATAGTCGATTCTCCGGCGAATCGGTGGCTGGATTGTCCCGCTGGCAACGGATTCTGTAGATTTTGAAAGGGCGATTAGGTTGAATCGGGTAATTGAGGATTGAATGTGATTGAAAAGAGAGGGTGGTTGCCATTGCAGATTGCGTACATGGAGTTGCAGAGAGAGTAGGTTTTGGTAGTTGATTGAATCGAAATGTGTTGGAGCTTTGCCGCGCGCCAAAACGAATGGCAGCCATGAAAGAATTAATATCTCATCTATTTATTTATTTATTTTATTTTATTTTTTTCGAAACAAGTAAACCTTTCATTAAACATTACAACTACAGACTTATCTATCTATCTCAAAAAAAAAAAAAAAACTACATAACTTATCTAAATTAATCCCAACCATAATAATCAAAATTAGCCAAACTCGAGATGTACTAGCATCTGTTTGATCTGTGATTCGAGTTCCTACACTAGCATCTGCTTGACCTATGATTCGAGTTTCTCCACCCTTATTGTTGTAGCTTCAATATCAAAATTCTGTCGACAAGCAACCGATCGACGACATTAGTGAAAAAGACGTAAAATTTAACTTATAATAATTGTTAAGTTTTTGATGATCAAGAAGAGCATAGCTTCAATGATATAATATATATAACCAAGTAATAGGGGTGTTTGGATTTCCTCTTCTTTCTTCACTTTCTCTCCTTTCATCCGCCCCAAATCCCAACAACCAAACAGACTCCAATTCAAAGGAGGAGGTCTTAAGTAGATGCAAATTATAAAGCAAAACTGCTGCAACTCTGTCCACTGCAGCAAAAAAGCTTGCATTCACCTGATAATTTCAATGGCAGCTGATATATATAATATGGAAGGACAAAAAAAAAAAAAAAAAAAATGTAGGCATAATTTATCTTTACATGTTCCTGTGGTTCAATTTGTGTCAGCATTTTTAATTTTTACTATTTTTTTAGTTTAAAGTAAAATGTAACCATAATACGATTTCATGAAAATTAGAGTTTAGTGGTTTGAAAATTTAAATTTTAGTCCCTATGATTTGGAAAAATATAGAATTTAGTGCTTATGATTTAGAGAAATATATAATTTAGTTACTCTGATTTAAAGAAATAGAACTAGTCTCTAGGGTGTACATGGGTTGGGTTGGTTCGGGTTGACAGAAATTTTTGGACCAACCCAAAATTTTTCAACTCTACCCAACCATTTATGGACATTACGCAACTCAACCCCATAGTGGACATAACCCAACCAATCAAACTCATTTCACTAACCTATACCATCTTATATGTTTAAGAAATAAACGTATATATTTTTGGATTGGATTGATTGAGTCAATGAGTAGTATTTGTTTTAAATTCAAACAAAAAATATACATAATAAGATTAATTAATCATTCTAAAAGATTTTTTGGAGAACAAAAAATGTAAAAATGATAATAATAATAAAGTAAATTTATATGCATATATAATTATGTTATAGGTAAATAAATATTTTTAAAATTAATAATAATTTTGGATTAGCTTGTTTAACCCAAATTAATTTTATGTCAATCCAAAAACCAACTCAACCCATAATTTTTCATTTATTTGAACCCAACCCAATCCACATAAGTTGGTAACTGAACTCAATCCGTCAAATTGGATTGGTAGGTTCAAGTTATTCAGTTTGTCGGGTTCATTGAACACCCCTATTAGTTCCTATGGTTTGTTAAAACCTAAAAAATAGTCATATTTGTAAATCGCAGGCGAATTAAGTAGGTAAATGTGATGTATGAATTTTTTTTCAATTAATTATTTATCTCACATATTTATCATTAAACACAAAAAAAACTAACTTCTACGTATTTTAATCACCAATAATTACGAAACGACGGACTATTTTTTAGATTTTATCAAAATTAATTAGGGGCTAAATCCTAATTTTTAAAACCATATATAAGTACTAAATTATATATTTTTTCAAACTATATAGACTAAAGTCTAGATTTTGAAATTACAGTAACTAAATTTTAACTTTCATCAAACCATAGGTGGTGTTTGTTTGAGATTTTATGAATGAGTTATTTTGAATGTTTAATAATAGCTCGTTTGATTGAAAATTTTGATAGTGTTTAGATAAATGTTGTTATTAATTTTTGTTTGAATGAAAAATGTATACCGAGTTATGAAAACTGTTTATATTGACTGTAAATAAGTTAAGCAACTCAAGTATTTTTTCTTTGTGGTCTTGCTTTTATATAATAAATTCTTGCTTTTATTAACATATTTTTTAATTTAATAATATTCTACATTTCTCGTTTGAGTAGTGGCCTTCTTTTTTTTTTCTTTTTTTTTTTTTCATTTTCAAAGAGAATATGTATTTAAGCTAGCTTCTTAAAAAATAATAGTAATAAAATATCATCTCTATTAACTCACATTAAAAAAAAAACAATTGTAATATATATTTCAATTAAAAAGTTGTAGTGTCAAAATCTTTCCCTTCTCAACTCTATTATTTTTTGTGACGAGGGTTTGAAGAATTCGAACTCAGAATATATCGATATTATTAAGTTATTAGAGGCATGATATTTATTTTTAATTGATATAATAAAATGAAAAAAAAAATAATATGAACCCAATTTGAAAGCAAAGGCAAATATATTGGAATTTGATAGTTAGATTGGAAGTGTGTAAGTTTAAAGCAGGAATGAATGTGTCATTGACTATGCCCAATCTTAGTGCACAGCTTTATTCAAACACCTGCAACAATATACAGTACAAAAATATAATTCCTACGTTAATTTTGGGCCACAACGTTTTACTTTTATTTACTTTTTTTTTTAATTTTTTTTATTTTGTTTTAAAGAAAATTACAAATATTCCAACCACTTTCAAAGGTTTGGATTCTCTAAAATTTGGAAAATGTTCTTTTATTATTATTTTTTTTTTAAGAAAACCAAATCCAATCACATAATAATTAATAATATATCCTAATTATCTAGTTATATAAGCATTCTACATGATAATTAGACAAACTATTATTGAAGTTTTTTATTTTTATTTTTTAATTTAATAACCATTGGATTATTGATTATTGGATTAAACGTGAGATTTGACTTGAGTTATACTTCTTTTGACGAACTATTATTTAAATTGATGATATAGAATCAAAAGCTACCTTGTCAAAATTTAAACATAGAAAAAATTTATATTCATTCTGTCGTGTTATATCATTGACTTAATATAACTATCATTATAATAAAGTTTTTTTTTTAAGGATCTCATATTAAAAATATGAAGATAGATGAACTAGTCCATTAATTGTCGATTAATTTTAAAATGAAACTTTATACTATTTATAAAACAATATTATCGAGATTAGACTACCGTATTGAGCTATAAGGTGAAGACACGGTGGAGTACAAGTGTAAAAACGAAGTTGCGACAAATGTACAGTGATCACCTTTACTATTTCTCTGTTTTTCTTCTAATCAATTCGAGAGAGGAAATGAACTCATCAAAAGCTTGATCAAGACGATGAAGGTAATGAACTTGAGGGAATTCACATATAAGTATTAAGAGAAACAATATAATCAGAGCAAGAAGGTGACAAAGAAGAAGAATCACCACACCAAAGATTTAAGTGGTTTGACAAACTTCAAAGGTCTACATCCAGTGGAGAACAACTAAGTTTTTATTCAACTTCGATCAGATATCAATGTTCATTAAACTAAAAAAAAAAAAAAAAAAAAAAATCTCGGTTCAAGATTGATGAACCCAGCTGAGAGACATTAATATAATGAAGAATCACATGTTGTCACATTAAAGATATGAGAACATTTTTTAAATTTATTTATAAAATATACGTAACTACTCGATATTCAATTGATTTCTATGAAACTTTATACTATCTAATAATTAGAATCGAATATAAATGTGTATATTTTCTATTTTCCTTTCAATTGTGTAGATCTCTTCATGCAGTTGAAAGGACAACGCTAACGTAGGCCGGTTTATATAGCCCCCACCACTTGTATTCTTCTCCACAAATTTTATGTTAGGGTTTGGCTGATGTATATCAATCAACCTCAACCAGAATCTCATAAAGTATATAACAACACATTGCAATATTTTGAATGTGAGAAAAAATTGGGGCCCATAAAACAAATATATATATATATATATAGTTATTTAAAGCTAACATATCATAACAATTTTAGTATGTGGAGGGACTTGTTTGTATTTAGAACTAATTATGGGGTAAGAGGGTAAATCATATATGTGGTTAATTTAATTTATTAAAGTTAGGTTTGAAGATGGATTTATGTATCCTATTTATAGATCCCTAATGTATGGCTTTCATTTAATATTTCTCTTTTCTTCAACTTTCTATACTTAATTATGTGTCTACATTAGTTTATAGGTTGTTGGAGACATTCATAAGTTTAACATGAAAAAATATATATGTGTATATATTTTAATGTGCAGTGTGATACATGCAGGAGCAATGCGTAATCTAAATTAATATATATCAAGTAATTATTTTGATTACTCTTTTTATAATTAATTACTTCGCCAACTATATATAGGATACGAATATATGTGTGTATTATGCATGTATATTGCAATGTTATATATAAAAATAAAGTGTTTGTAAATCCCTCTACCAAACACCTTCAAATTAGTGTACTTAATTAAAAATTGAAAAATTATAGCATACAACCCACTTTTTGTGGATTTGTGACCGCATGATTTTGGTTTAATTTAAAATTGTGTGGTGCAAAGGGACTACATCACCTTAATAATCACACGTCATCAAGATTGTGATTGGCCACGTGGTTGCCAATATGGTGGGTGGCTGATGTGGCGCCCGCTCTAAGCCGCGCAGATTGCAAAGAAAACCGTGGTTGCGTTTTTTGGACGATGGTCAGTGGGGCCTATACAACAGAATTTTATTTTTATTTTTTTTCTATATTATAATTAATAAATATTTAATATGGCCTAATATGACTGCTAATCTTAAGCCCCACCGCCAACAACCGCCACTACGAGTCTGACTTATATATAACGCGCCGCCGTCCCATGGTGGCTTTTTCTTAAATTTGACCGTGTTCGCCATCGAAGAGGTGGCGCGTGGTTCCCACGCGCTGTCTTTGTAAAAGGTTTAAACCAAATCTATCACATCTAAGAGAATTAGAAAAAGAGTGGGGCACTTGTTTTCTTTGTATATGTGGGTGGAATGTGATCAAGTAATTAGTATATTTTTAGATATAATTGAATTAAATAATATTTTAATTGATATTTAGGCTTTGATCAATTTGTTTAAGGATATATCTTTTCTATTTTATGATAGAGTTGAGAATATTGAGATGTTGATCCGCTTGCTGTGTTCTATTCTCTTTTATTGTGTATTATTTTGTAACTCTCCTGATGATCAGGATTTTGATTATGTTTTGAGGCGAGAGAATACCTCATTATAGATTATCATATGTAGTGCTTTTGGAGCGAATTCTTTTTGATTTGGTTGTCGTTGATTGAATATATCAGTATAGTTTTTAAAAAAACTTGAGGCGTGGTTCTCACTCGCTGACATTTTGTTGAGATTTAGAGTGAAAATGGCACCATGATTTATGGTTCTCGTGGTGCATATTGACTGTTAGTAGGGATGAAAGAAATTTTGGTAGTAAGAGATTGAGAAAACCCCCCAATGTGTTAAGAATTGATTTGAACATACACATGAAACTCAAACATTGCTTACAAATATGATGATATTCCATATGTACGTGTGTATATACACATAACATATATACGTGTGTAAACACACACATGCCCCCACACATATATATTTCATAATTTTTATGCTAAAAAAGAAAAAAACAATTATTAATATTAATTGTTTACATTAATGATATATTGTTAGTAGATTTTTGTTAGTATGATAAAAGATGTCCGTTAGTCAATTTAACTGAATTAGTTAACTCAAAAACTTAAAGAAAAGGTTAGAGGTTCTATTTTAGACAAAGTAAATATTAATTATCCAAAATTAAAATTTAAGTTGGAATACAATGTTTTTTAAAATGCTTTAAATGTTTATTTAGAACTAAAGAAAAAAAAATTAAGAAAACAAAGTCAAATTTGTTGTTCAATGTATGGCCATGTAATTTTGTTTTTCTTAATATGAATATAATTCAACTGTTATATTAAATGCATTAAATAATATTTATAATTATTTTTTCTTTTGTAAGTTCGTGAACATCCATGATATCTATGTTTATAACACGTCTACGGTTTCTTTACAATTTTACAAAAAAAAAAAAGAAAAAAGAAAAATGTGATTATTTTCAAATTAGTATTAACTAAATATTCATACAAAAAAATCCATAAAAACAAGATTTTAACTATAATCATTATTTATAAATATTTAAAATAAATTTTTATTTTAAATATTCTTAAAAATCACATTGAAATAAATTTTTTGATTACATCATTATTTTTATATATACAAAATAAATATTCATTATAAATACTAATTTTAATAATTTTAAAATTTTACTCCAAATATTTTTTAAAAGTGTTTGAATGAATAATTATAAAGTGATTATTTTCTGATTTAAAATAATAAATTATTTTCAATGTAAAAAAAAAAAAAAAAAAAAGAAAAGAGTAATAACTTATATAAATAGATTAAAAAATAGCATTCAGCCAAACATTTAATATCCTTTGACAAACAACCTAACATTTACACGCGCCGTCATCTTGACTGTGTTGTCGCCACCCTTGAACTATGACCAGCCGCCATATAAAGTGACTAAAAACAAATCCCGCGCGTGAATCTCAAAGAGGCCTACTGATTCAATTTTAATTTTATTTTTATGTAAAATAAATCTAAAGATTTAAAAAGTTAGGAAAACATTTTAATTATGGTATGTACAAAATATTAAAAAAAAAAAAAAGTAACAATTAGTTCGGATTAATTTAATTTTATCCAAATGAATATAAATTTAATTATGAATAATCATAATAGATTTTTATTTAAATCTAAATTTATTTTGTTTAAATTAATAACCCAATGAAGTGTCCGTCAGTCATTGATGAATTTAAATGAAATTTGACATTAAAATAGACAAATCAACTAATTTTTGTAATTAATTGACGAGATATATATAAAATGATTTTTTATAAATCATTTTATATGATTAATGAGAAAATTTACAAAATAACATAAAATAGAGTTATATTTAATGATTGGTCGATTCAATCAACTTTGTTTAAAAAAAAAATTAACTCGAAGTTGATCGAACAAGTTAATAACGAACCGCTCAACTTTAACTAGTTCGATTTCAATCCATTTGAATTTCAAAAAATTTATGAACACCATAACTCAACCTAACTTAATTATCAAATTAAATTGGATTAATGAAATTAAGTTTTGTTAAACACTCTTACCCAATTATTTTCTGTTTATATAATAAGGAAACAAATCTCTAAAATGTAGGGAGAGTGGGACCCAAGATCATCCAGTCAAGACAAAAGGCGGCGCGTGGATCTCACGCAGAACAACAACCCACTAACAAAACAAATATGCAGCGGTGTCGGTTTTACTTACATTGCATGGCCTTTGAAAAATACCTTCAAAATTCTCTATTTTCTTCACAATTATTTTAAAAAGGCTCCTTTCTCTCTCTCTCTCTCTCTCTCACTCTCTCTCCCCACTTCTTTTTTTTCCACCATTTTTCTCTCTCTCCTACTCTGCCAATTCTTGTTTGAACTCATAATTTTCACTTTTATTTTTCTAAGTTATCTTTCTTTTATTTGGTGTACTTGGCTACCCAAAAATCAGCCTCTCTTTCCATCTTTTTCAACAAAAGAATAATTCTACTTCCTCCCCTCTTCTCTTCTTCTTATTTCTCTCTCTCTCTCATCAAATCCCTTTTATTTTTCTTATCTTTTTGATCTCTTCATTCATCCATCTCTCAATTTACTCAACAAATTAAGCTAGAGCCATGAAGGTGATCTCTTCTTCTTCTTCCTCCATTTTTAATTTATCTATGATCTAACAAATGGGTGCTTTTTATTCTTTGTAATTTCATCATTTTGTGAGAATCTAAGACATGGGTTTTGGAGATTTCATTCTCCAATGGTGGATTCCTTTAAAAGATTTCATCTTTTCTATTATTCTATCTCTCTTTTTTTATTTTTTATCATGTTTTTCTTTTGGGTTTTCCTTTTTCTTAAAAGGGTTTTTTTTTTTTTTTTTTTTTAATTGATTTATTTATTATGTAGATCCTTTTACCAAAAGATCTGATCTTTTTATTTTGGTTTGTGGTTTTTGGGTTTTTGTAGAAGTTCATATTGAAGTTGGATTTACATGATGACAAGGCCAAGCAGAAGGCTTTGAAGACTGTCTCTGCACTTTCAGGTAATTTTTATTTCTTTTTTCTTTTTCCCCTCTTTTGCATTGAAGTGAAATAATTTTGAATGTTTCGATTGAAGTATTTAGAATGAATAAAAAAAAAAAAAAATTGCAATTATTATTTCTAAATACTTAAAATAAAATTTCATTTCAATACTAGTTCTAAATATTTTAAAATTAACTTTACACAAAAATATTTAATATTAATTTTCATTCAAGCAAATTTTTTTAGCGCAATCATACTTTTAAATAGTTAATATTAATTTTCATTCTGATTGTAAATATGTTTAAAATCTCAATCCAAACGTCCCACCCTCGCAATAAATTCTTATTAAAGACAAAATTTTCTTTAACTCGTTGAAAATTAAAAATTTCAGATCCTTTTAAAAATCATATGTGTCTCTCTCAAAATAAATTCTGTTGGGTATATATAATCTATGTATGTTGGAGGGGTTGGGTTTTTACCTTATGCAACCCCACCTCCTCCAAACCTAAACCATACACTTTTTTTCTTTTTTTTTTTTTTTTTTTTTTTTTTTTTTTTTTTTTTTTTTTTGCTGCTTTTCACTATTTATTTAGAATAATAATTTGGATTTTGTGATCATATTAAAAAAATAAACTTCAAAAAGTTTCATCCACAAAGTTCTTTGGATTAAAATGATCACTGTTTAAAAGCTTGATTTGGCCTAATAAGGAATATTCTACCTAGAGAAAAGGATGGCTCATCTAACACATTTAGCTATTAGTGTACTTCACCTTTTTTTTCAAAGTATTTTTTTACTTTCCCTCATTGGTAGTTTTGAAATCACAACAAAAACCAATGAACTATTCTGCCAACAAAAATAATAGTTCATGGATAATAATATATTTTAATCATGATCGAGAGGTTATGAATTCAATTTTTTTCCTCTAATTATAGTTGAACTAAAAAACTATTATTCTAGAGAAAAAATGACCAATGCAAGCTAAAAGTATATATTCTTTTGATTAAAATGACCAATGCAAGCTAAAAGTATATATTCTTTTGATTTTTTTGAATATAATATTTGTATATAGAAATTTCAAATGCGTAAATTACCTTGAAGCTATTGTTGAGATATGTCTTAAACTATGATCTCTCATGATTACTTCTTAGTCAAGGACCTCACTTTACAGTCAGTGAGTTGGGGTCCAAAAGCAACACTTCGTTATTCTTGAAATCTAGACAAAACAAGTAGTTGAGTTTATGTTTTTCATATTTGGAATTTTACGAGAGTACACTAAATAAACTCTCTTATAACAGTAGCCGTCTTTGATCAAAATTATCGTATTTATTTTCTTCTTAATAAAAATTATTCTCCCTCTCTGTTTGTGAATGTAACTATCGTACGGTTCGTCAACCACGTAAATCTGTAATTTACAGTTCTTAAATTATTGTTTTGTTAAATGGGATTTTCAGGGATTGATTTAATTGCCATGGACATGAAAGAAAAGAAGCTAACTGTAATTGGAACAGTGGATCCAGTGAATGTAGTAAGCAAGTTAAGAAAGCATTGGCCCACAGACATAATCTCAGTTGGGCCAGCAGTAGAGCCCAAGAAGGAAGAGCCCAAGAAGGAGGAGCCCAAGAAAGAGGAAGCAAAGAAAGAAGAAGAGGGCAAGAAGGAGGAGCCCAAGAAAGAAGGAGAAGCGAAAAAAGACGAAGCGAAGAAAGACGAGCCAACAAAGGAGGGCGACAAGAAAGACGAACCAAAGAAAGAAGGTGAAAAGAAGGAAGAAGAGAAGAAGAAAGAACCGCCGCATATGCCAATGCCAATGCCAATGCCAATGTCCATGCCTATGCGAATGCCCATGCATATGCCAATGCAGATGCCAATGCCAATGCCGATGCCAATGCAAATGCCGATGCAGATGCCAATACCACATCCTGACTCGGATATGGTGAAAGCTTATAGGACATATAACCCTAGCCCTTATTACCATGTCCATAGCATGGAAGAGAATCCAAATGCTTGTGTTATTTGTTGAAACTAGGAAGCCTTTAAGCCAAGGGCATTTTGGAAATTGTTGTTGATGCATTTGATGAAATATCTTATAAGGCAAAACCTACTACCCTTTGAACTACCCTTTGAAGCTAAAGCTTTTCCTTGTAGATAAAAAAAAAAAAACACAAATATTATTATTCCTTCTTGGTGTTTTGTTTACTCAATATATTTCAGTTCATAATGTGAAGAAATATTCAATAAATTTGATTATTTCTTTTTTCTTTTTCTTTTTCATATGTATAGTTTGGATTTTTCTAATTTAGATGGTGATATATATATATATATATATATATATATATATATATATATTATTTGATTTTAATAATCATGGGTGGATCTTTGATTAAACTATGGCTTTTGTTATTAAACTCAATCTCTTAAATGTAAGAAGGAAAGTTCAATATTATTGAAATTTTGAATATTTATAATGCTAAATGGTAATGTGGAGTTAGGTAGTTGGTCAATGAAGTTCTTTAGCTTTTAAAAAAGAGAATAACTTTACCAATATTGTAATATTATTATAATGACATCACATGCTAGATATATATAAATATATTAAATGAGATTTAAATGTAGTGAAAAATTAAAATTTCATAATTACTAAATCATACAAAATGTCAACTATAAAATCTTTTGGATGAAAATTGGTTTAGGGAATTGTAAACCATAAATATGATAATTAGTGTAAGGGCATAGAAATGCACATAAAATATAGTCTTTTTTGAGTTTGTGGATATGATAATTAGTGTAAAATAAATTATATATATATATATATATATAAAAAAAGAGGATATATGATTTGCTTTATATAATTTATTGGTGGTTGGTATTGGAATTTTGGTTGATGGTGTTTGTTTAGAATAGAATTTTGTGGGCCTTTTGTTTGGAGTTAATGGAGCCCTCTTTCTTTGAGAATGATATCCACCATTGTTTCTCTTCTTCAACCCCTAAAACAAATGGCATCATTTTGTTGGAAATATGCTATCTACACACACGCACACGTGTGCGTGTGCGTGTGCGTGTGTGTGCGTGTGTGCGTGTGTGTGTGATGAATAACGTAGATATTCTCGACTATGTTCTTGATATCTCTTTGTTCTGAAACTTTATAGAGACAAGTTTTATGTTTTGTTATTGACTCAGTGGGATTCAGTTTATTACACATTTACACTATTTTATTTTAATTTCTAAATGATATGAAATAATGTGTTCATATTCTAGTCCAAGTTCTTGAATAGTAGGCTCTGTTTTTATGTCAATTTTTGAATATTTATATTAAAGATTATGTATACTCGATAATTCTATCATTTATTTTTTTATATTTAATTTTAAACACTCCACTAAACCTATCAAATAAACGAACTAGTATAAAAACAAAAATTTCTAAATATTCCTAATAAATGCTTATACCTTAACACTCAAAATAAACATTTCATAAAATCTCAAAACAAAAGAGTTATTCATACTATTTGGAGTTAAGTAAGATCTTTAATTTTTATTCTTTGAAAACCTCGAACCTGATTAATTGATTATTAAAATTATATAAGTGATGCAATAATTAGAAGTTAAATGTTTAAAAATAAAAAAGATAAAAATTTTATCTATAATATAAAAAAAAGTTAATTTGATATTTTAATTGATGAGTTGGAGAAGAAAAGTTAAACACAATCATTCATTTGAAGTAATGGATGAGAAGGGCGACTACTTTACAGCTAACATTTTGACTACATTCTATCAAATTCTATTCAAACCATATGCTGCCATCTTCCAAAGCCAATTAATTAATACATTTTATAATAAATAAATATATATATATATATATATATTTATATAAAGTCTTAAAAAGACTCTCTTGGAATGCAAGTTTTGGAAAATATATTATTAAAACAAAATTTGACAATTTGTTAATGGGGAATATTTTTTCATGAATAGAAAAATAAAAAAAAAAATCAAAGAAAATTGTTGTATTGCAAAAATTTTGAAATATTTTTTTATATAATAGAAATTTAAGTGATGTAAAATAATTAAATTGTTTTAGCTTTAATCAATTTAGATAATAATTACAATCAGTTAAGTTAATAGTTTTCAATAAGTAATTTAACTTAGAGCTCTTTTATTTCCTTGAAAATCTGCAATTCGTAGTTCAATTAATAGTTTTCTATACTTATCGAAAAAAAAAATTACATTTAAAAAAAAATTGCTATAAAGAAATTACTTTTAGTAAAAAAAAAATTAAAAAGACAACAAAAAAATAAATATGTGGAGTAAATTAAGAAAAAGTACTTTTTAATGCTTTACTATTTAGGTAGATATTAATGTAATTATATATAAAATTTGATTAATAAAAAGAAAATAATAAATTGAAAATTGACAAATTTTATTAATATTAATAAGGATTATCCATAGATAAAATCTTTGTCTGAAAAAGATTCCAAATAGACGTGTAAGAGTTCGACTTGACTGTCTTTCTATCATCATCAAATATCTTCATAATTCTTCCTAATTTTGTTTTTTTAATTATTCACTCAAAATATTTAATAGTAATATTAGAGATTTCCACTCAAAATCTTGATTTTTTTTTTTTGTCTAATGAATGTGCCAATATATATGTCGATATTCGAAAGAGGCTAGACTCATATTCTAAAACTTCACGATAAAAGATATGTAGCGTCTATAGACGATTAGCTTAGCGCGTTGGTTTCATTGTTTGGTCGCTATCCAATTCAATACCACATCGCTAGTTTGATCTTAAAAATCGGTATTTGGCGAGAGCAATTGTACCATCTATGTAATTCACACACTTGCATTGTGATAGCATATACTTTTAAATTATTTCATACATTTAAGTGGGTAGAATTATCAAACACGTTTGTTTAGGCTCTCCAAATATGGTGTGGTTTTATTTCGAAACTAATTTGCAATAAAATATTAATAACCAACTTTTTCTTACATTTCAAATATAAGATTCAACTAAAATCTCATATTATAGTATATAGTATGAGTTTCTATACTAAAAAATATCGAAATTCTTAACTTTTTTTTTTATATAGAATCTCTAACATTGTTGTAAGAGTTTTATGTTTTGTTCACTTGGTTTTTTTTTTAGTATAAATTGAGAGGGAGAGGATCACAAACTCAAATATCTATTTTCAAAATCGAACTCATAACATAGTGTTGAATTGGATTACCACCAAATAATGAAATCAACGTGACATCAATTCTTTCGATATTTGGATGAGAATCCAAAACTTGCATTGAATTCCTACTAGACATAAAAAAAAAAAAACAACAAAGAAAAACACAACAAAATGACAGTTATGTTTCCACTCGCAAATTGTTGAAATGTCCAAAATATATTACGTCCAAACCTGGTTTTTCCATTGCTTTTCTTTTGTTTTTCTTATGTCCACTTGTCTTCTCTTCTCTTTGTCATCGCACTTTGGCTACCTTCTTAACCATGGCGGTGCCTTTTCCAATACGCAACATGTCAGCACTCATCTACCTATACGCAAACCTAACACACAAACATTAACCGTATAGTGTTTCGTTTCATTTCAAAATCAATTGATAAATTATGATAAACTATAATGTACTTTTATTTATATTCGTAATTATCTTGTCGAATTTGTATACATTTCGTTTATTTTCACGGGATAAAATGCCAGATCTTATAACATTGTAGTTATGTCAAGAAAACTTGTAAGAAATTAAATCTTAGATAGATATATGACCATAAAATTTTAGTTTCTTATTGTTTCTTTTCTTGGACCCAAATAAAGTTGTCTCATATCGAGGGAGAGATCATATGCATATAAGTGATGCAATCATTTCCACTGCTAAAAGACCTTTTGGGTCAAACATAAAACACAAAACTATATGGATGTATGCTTAAAGTGGACACTATCAATATCAATGTGGAAATTCAAGTTGAGTTGTTATCTTTATCAAGGGTATCAGAGTTGTGCCTCTAACTTAATCATGTTTGCAGAATGGTCTCGATGTAGAAAAAAGACATTTGAAGCTTGAAGACAAAAATTTGTGGTAGCTTTAACCAGATTGGCAGTGTACTCTTACGAGAAGAGATGAGTTTTAGTTTGGATGTGAGCTAGACTGGACAAATTGACTAACGATGTACACTTAGAACTAGAGAAGTTAGTAGAATAATAATAGTGATCGGCCCACTGAGAGACTTATAGGAATTTTGTTCAATGAGGATATTGAGTTGAATCTTTCAGCTGTCGAACACAGAAGACGTATACAATTCAGTGTAACTTCTTTTTTCAAGAGTGTGAACACAACTTTGGATTTTACGATGACTATGCACGAATTTCCATATGGAGAAATAAAATGTGTATAAATTATTCACTTTGACCAAAACTCTTGGGATGTTTGTTTTGAGTTTATAGTGAAATTTTATACCGAGCTTTTATAATCACTTCTTAAAAATTTTATACAAACGAGTTATTATTAAGATTTCTTATTTATAATCACTCAAAATAACTCCTCATTTCTAAACGTTCAAAATAAACACTTCACAATTTTACAAACAAACACCTCTTTCATTTTATCTCACCAAAATAAAATAAAATAATAATAATAAAGTAACTCATTCTACTTTTTTTTTTTTTTTTCTAATAAAATACTAAAACAAAAAATATTTACAAATCATAATACCTTTGGAGATGATAATGTGAATTAATTAGTATAAACTTTCAAACTTCTATATATATATATTTATTTAATGAATTATAAACAAATGTATGTGATGAAATAGAGAAACTGATGGATGGAATTATATATACACACAAGCCAATAATTTCATTAATAGTAAGAAACATACATAGAGATGCAAGTTAATTACATTATTACAAAATACAACAAATCCCTAAGGTTATGTCCAAAGGTTTTTTAAATACAACCAAATAATGCCCCTTATTCAATCAAATAATTCTAAATATAATATTACCTCACATGTCCCCTTTTATAACACACCAATAAATTTATAACACTCCCACCAAAAAATAAAAAGCTTATACACCAACCTAAAGTGGGAAAAATTCACTCTAGTCAATAGTCAACATGACTCAAAATAAAAATTAAAAAAAAAAATTAATTAATTAAAGCTATGAATTTAATTAATTTCTAGAAAAGTATTTGAATGACCATTAGAATACTTTTGAATGGAAACACTTTCAACCCAAATACTTTCAAAACTCATTAAAAAATCACTAATTTTTTAAATATTTTTAACTAGTAAAAATATCTTCGATTTCAAAAGTTAATCTTTAGTTAGGTTTCTGCTCTTACTAATGGCGAGTGAGGCGACATTATGTATTGTCGGGAGCTAAAAGTACCGCCCTCTTCGTATCTTCTCGATGAGAAGGAGAAGCTAAGGCGCAACTTGTTCTCCCGACGCTTTGTCGACTTCGATGGCGGTGTTGCGACGATGTCGTTTTTCTTCTTGTTGAATATCTTTCCAACGAAGCGTTGGATTCTTTCGAGAGCAACGTCGACGGTATTGTCGTCCATGTTTGCGAAACAAACTCGAAACCAACCGGGCTCGGTGACGTGAAAGGATGAACCGGGGGATACATTGAGTTTGACTTCATTGATAATGAGTTTCCAAAGCTCCATTTCTGAATTAAAGCTTTGATCTTGTAAAAGCCTACGCAAATCCATCCATACAAAAAGACCTGCATTGCTGTTCAAGCAAGTGATTCCCATTTTCTCTAGCTCCTTTGTGAACCTGAATATTAATTACATTAATCTATTAGCTTAATCTAATTTTAAAATTTTAATGATAATTATTTTTTAAAAAAATTCTTTATTCTATATATATATATATATATATATATATATATATATATATATATATATATAGAATAAAGAAAAAAAAATAAATCTAATGATTATCGAACAGATTTAATATTTTAAATTTGACGTAGCTTTTAAAACATAGGTTAAACAAAACTCAAAATAGATGTTATATTTATAAGCTTAAGTTGAGTGGTTAAACAAACCTCGCATGCCTCTTCGCGAGCCGTTTCGAGTTTTCAGCCAAAAAGCCATCAACAAACTCTTCATCAGAGAGCATGGTAGCGAGCAAATGTTGCGTCTGCGAAGAAACTAGGCCGAAGCTCGACATCCTACGACCGCAGCTCACAACGGTGTCATTATAAGAATAAAGAATCCCAACTCTAAAACCAGGGAGCCCCATGTCTTTGGACAAGCTGTAAAGTATATGGATGAGCTCCTTCTTGCAATGCTTCATTTCTTCAACAATCTCAGCGATGCTTATGAAGCTCGGGGTTTTGAAGACGGTGGCTGAGTAAATTTCGTCACATATCAAGTGAATGTCGTTATCCTCGACAAAGGTTACGAGGTTTTTCAATGTGTCACGGTCGTATGTTGTGCCTAAGGGATTAGAGGGATTTGTGATTATGAGACCCTTTACTTTGATGTTGGATTCTTGAGCCTTTTTGTAGGCTGCTTCTAAAGCTGGCTTAGTGATTTGGAAGTTGTTCGAGCTGTCGCAAGGGACGGGAATTAGTTGCGCTCGTGTTCGCCATCGAAGATCTCTATCGAACCTGCCAAATTAACAACATACAAGTTGTTAGAATTACAAAGACTTTTTTCGTATTTTCATAATAGTATGATATTGCATTAAAGACCACATTTTGCTAGTCATACTCATATTGCCATGATATTAAAGTTTTGAGCTTATCTTAATTTTCTAATGTGTTTGTTAAAACTAAAAATGAATACTTAAGTGATTAATAAAGTAATTAATTATGAAATAATAAGCACTAATAGGTATTTTCTTAGAGAAGAATAATTTGGTTTAATGTCATTAATGGAATAATGTCCAGGCTAGGTAAGTGGAGAAATGTGAGTTAATGGGAATCTTAATTTATATATTTGCTAAAATAGAAGATCAAGTTGTATTATTTTATTTTAGTGGGTTTTGATCAAAGTCAAAAGGGATTAATTCACTATAGTACTTAAGAAATGATAATTAAAGCAATTAATTAATTATTTATTTTTTTCCTTCCTTACTAATTAACATTTTAAAGGTTGACTTGGATAGTCTAATATTGAATTCTTCATTTTCAAATGTGAAATTCTTAATTTCTTGAGAGAGGATGGTTGAAAGTTTTGACCCTAAAAAACTTCAAACTTTCAAAGACAAATTGTTTATAGCTATTTAAGGTTAGACAAAAGGAATTTTAATTATCCTTAAAAGATATTGATTTTTTAACTCTTAACCATTTCAAGAGAGATATCTACTCCATGTCATTTATGTAAATATTAATATGTTAAGTAAAAATAATGTAATTAATATAAAAATGTTGTTAATAATAATATTAAAGAAAGAATAATAAATTAAAAATATGACACATTATTATTTACGTAAATGGTGAATAGTATACACAAGTAGGTAGGTTTTTTAGATCTTATTACAAAAATGACAAAAGAAAAAGTTTCGAGTAGGAATGGAGAAAGAAAAAAACTCACGCAGCATAATAAGGAGAAGGAACCAAAAAAGCATCCCCAGGATCCGCCAAGCAAAAGATGACGGTTTCACTCGCTCCGGTAGCGCCACCACCCATCACGATCCGATTCGGGTCGAATTTCACCCTCCCGCCCCTTACTTTTCCCATGAAACTCGCAATCGCCTAATAAAAAATAAATCAAATATACATTTACCATAACTCATCAACTTAAACTTGTAAATTTTATAAAATATTTAAAAGTCGTCTTACATTTCGAAACTCTGGCAAACCATGATAGTCTTGAAAGTTGCTAATGTCCTTAAAGCTCTCAAGCCCTTCATTAGTACAAATCGAAGCTTCGGGGTGTTTTCTTATCCAATCGACGATTAAATCGCAAGAAAGCTAAAGAAAGCACACAAAAGTAGAAGAAAAAGAAAAGTTAGCCAAAATTTGAACCATGAAATCAGAAAACTTAAAGCATGAAAACAAATGAACAAAAAACCTGATTTTCAGCAAGACCCATTTGAATAACACCCAAGGGATTATTCTCGGCGTGAAAGGGATCGTTATCGTAGGCTTTCCACCCATCGAAGTAGGGGGAGTCCTCGCCGTGGCCGTCGTTGATGGCGATCTTGGAAAGAAGATGAAACCCCATTTGAATATGGTTTGTGTTTTTTAAGGTGTAATGCAAGTTGTTGATGATGAAAAGGCTTTGTGTTTGGTTTTTGAGTTTGAAATGTAGAGTGATTTTAATTTGGTTTTTGACATATGAAAGAAAGAAGAGAATTGGAGTTGAATTTATAATGAGTGAGATGGATCAACAGGATTAAATTCTCATTAAGGAAAATCAAACATGAAGAAAATTCTGTTTTTCAAACTTCAAAACATGGAAAATTAAAATTAATTCTGGTTTTTTTTCTCTCTCTCTCTCTCCTTGCTGCGAAATTAAAATAACAAAATAATTTAAAAGAAAAAAAGAGAAATTAAAAGTAAAATTGTGTTTTGGTCAACTAGACGTAATGGCTTGCGTGGAGGATTGGAGGGTTGTGATTCAGGCAGGAACAGCGGAGACACATATTGCCGACCGCACACACTCGCACGTGGCCATTTCAGATTTGGAACAAAACAATTGTTTTTAAGGAAATTTTTTTTGTGATCAGTAGTAGAAAAAAATAATAATGATAATTATAATCAAAATTTTAAAAAACTTTGCAGATTTTTCTAGCAAATAAAATTAAATAAATTCTAAAAATATTTTCAATTACAATAGAAAATTAGGTCGGTCCATGTAAATGTTCAAGATGTATCTAATTGATAGACTTTTATCAGTTTAGCTAATAACATTCAATCGATATCTCAATTATTAATTTTCAATTACAATTGAGTTAATAGTCTTCGATCAATTTATAAAATGAATTAAAATAGTTGTTTTTAAAATTAAATAGACTAAATAGATATTTGTGAAACAAAATATAACAAAATTAGGGGAAATAAACTAAAATATAATTAGTCTTCTTAATTATTTATCACTATGGGGAATGTTTTAAATTAGTTTAATTTTAATAATTTGGTCCAAATACTATGGACTTTTGATTTCTAATATTGTTCTTGAAAGGATTTTGATTGGTTTAGTTAAGTAATACAACTCCTTTTTTTTAAATTAATCTATGGCCCGTTGGTAACGTTCTCAAATAATATTTTTATTTAGGGGGATTAATTTATTTAATTGTCAAAACTTGACTGAGAGATATTAATTGGAAAATTTTAAATTAGAGAGAAAAAATGTTATGGAAATCTTATTATAAAATTAGAAGTTGGAGAATTAATTAATGTAATTAGCTGAGTGTGTTATCTTACTTAGCATTTATTGCACAAGTTATATAAGAGGATTTTTTTTTTCTTTTTTTCTTTCTTTTGACATTAAACAACATAACAAACTCAAACAATTTTTTTATTTTTTTTTAATTTAGTTGACCATATAGACACACTTTTTGTCTCAAATTTGCTAAATTATTTAGCTAAAGTAAATATAAAAAAATTGTGGATACATAAAAAAATAGTATAAAATTATGGATGTGACCCTTTTTTTTTTTTTTTTTTAATATGAATAAGATTATTTTTATGAAGTGGTTAACTTTATTGAATAGTATAAAATTTGCTAATTAGGGTTAGAAATAAATATTTTTTAAATTTAATATTTGAATATTAATACATATATATATTTGATTAATATAGTTAAAATTGGTTAAAAAATCTTTTAAGATTTGATATTTGAATTGTATATAAGATTGGTGAGAATATGACTTCTCAAATTTATTAATTTCTTAGAAGTCTATGTGTTGAAATCTAGAATTGATTTAAATTGTAAATTTGGTTGTTTTTTATTGAGTCAAGAGTTATGAGGTTTAGAAGTTGATCCCACATGCCTTTTGAATTGAAATATTGACATTTGAGTAACTGAAATTGCAATGTAATTGGCTAATTAATTTGAATTTAAATTGCTTTTAGGGGTACTTTTGGAATTTTCCACTAAATGAAATACAATGCAAGTTTTTTTTTTTTTTTTTAGTACAAATTGGGATGACGGAGACAATACAGATTTACAGGATCGAACTAATATTGAACTGGATTAACATCAAATAATAAAATCACTGCACCACCTCCCGATCATGCAAGTTCATATCTTTATTGTTCTCACCCTTTTTTTCAATATTTTTTGTGAGTTTTTTTTTTTTTTTAACGCCCACATGTGTTATATATTCTCAAAACAACTATACATTATTATAAAATAAATATTAGTGAGAGGGAATTTTAATTTGTTTAAAATTTGATTGTCGTCAAAATTTTGACTTTTGAATTTTGTAAGTTTTAATAAATTTCCATGAAGTGTTTGTTGGGTGGAATATCAATATCAGCTATTAAAAATGAGATTTTACAATTTTTTTTTTTTTTTTTTGAAATTATAACAATCAGAATGAAGATCAAATCTGTCATCTTGATCATTGAATCTATGTTAATGTTATTGAACTTCTGCTCTGGTTGGTCCAGAGTCAATATTAAAACTTAAATTTCAAATTACTCAAAAATATAACCCGTTACCTATAATCACTCGAAATAATAATTTTACAATTTTACATTCAAACCTCTTCTATTATTACTTAAATATTAATGTGGTCGAGAGAAGAATAAAAATAAAGAAAAACTTATACCAAACTAGTCAAATCTAAAAAATAATGATAAATATAGTCACTCTCAAAATAAATTAGCAAATATAGTCAGTGTATTAATGTGTATTACCACATATTTTCTTATAATACAATATTTGTAAGTATTTTGTGAGAATAGCACATTTATCACAATTTTCCCAACAGAAATACCAGATAACTCTCAAAAAAAAAAAACACAAAGTATAATGTTAAATAAATAAATTAAAAAAAAATAAATCTACATACAACCTAGCTAGTTTTAGTGAGAATCATGTTCTCTTTAATGAATTTACTAAAAACAACACTATCTTTATATTTAAATAAAAATAAAAGAAAAATCTATAAATGTATAATGTTTTACTTAATTAAGAGGATTGGATCAAAGTAGATAGAATATCCCACATTAACTAGTGCAAAGATGTTTTAGTTTCTATTATTAATTGTAAAGTTTTTTTTTTTTTTTTTTTTTTTTTTTTTTTTGTCACCATGGTAAGATATTTATTTTTAATCTATCACCATGGTAAAAGATATTTTATTTTTCTATCACATGACTCAAACTCTTTTTTTAATTGAGTAACGTCTTAAAACTTTCTTTGAATATGCTATCGACGCGCATGGTTTAAAGGCGTCGATAAGATTAATATCGATATCGCGGTGTGGAAGAAAGGCAATATTGTTAATACACATTTGACTCAATTTGTGCAAAAATGAGGGATTGGGTAGAAAAAGTTAGGGTTTCTTGGAGGTGTTTGTTGGGGCTAAAAATGGCAAAGTGTGAGACATGAGGGACTCACCCCAAAAGAAATAGAATTTGCAGATTATAAGCATGTTGTTCATTTTATTTGCTCAATGTGAGAAAAAAGAAGAAATTGGATTCACATTATATGTAATTTATTTTTTTTTATTTACTTCTTAACTAGTGGAAAAAGGCACTAATTCTTTTTGTTTGATTTTCATTTTTAGTAATGTTTTGGCTGCTTGAAATACTTCACAACTTAAAAAATAAATTAAAAAAAAATTAAAAAAAAAAAAAATCAATATTTGTAGCTGAGTAAATGTGAGATCTTTGAATCTCATGCTGAATTTTCTTCACTTTCAAATTTAATTTGGGAAGAAAGTTTTAATTAATTAATTAATCTTCAAAATCAGAGAGGGTTATCTTTAATTTTGAAAGTTTGACGGCCAATGAAAAAAATAAATAAATAAAATTTGTTTCAACATCTTTATTTTAAGATAAAATATGATTTTGGTCGTCCATTTTTACTTTTATTCTATTTTGATGCATAAATTTTTAAAAATCTAATTTTAATTCTTGAAATTTGAGTTTATTTTCATTTTGATGCTGGAGCTCTCGAAAATCTAAATTACATCCCAAAATATTGAATTTTTCTTTTTTTAATTAGTTCTATAATAAATTTGAAATCAATATTAATTGAATTCGGTTGGATAATGTTAATTATTTTTAATAAATTTACCGAGGAAGATGATAATTTTCTTAAGAAAAAAAAATAAAAATTATAAAGACAAATTTTAAGTTTTCCTAAAAGTTCTTGAATCGAACGAAAAAAATCCCTTAAAGTTTAAGAATCAAAATTGGACTAATGAAAGTTTGGAGACTAAAATGGAAAAAATCTTGAACATAAGGACTAAAGTTTGATATTCGAAATTAGTTCAGGAGAAAAATAGAATAAAGGTGAAATTTTAGAAATAATACGATAATATACCCCTTATTTTAATTATAATATATATTTTTTATCGAAATAATTGGTAGTGCGTTAGTTTCATCATTAGCTGATAATCGAGTTCATCACTACTCAAATAAGAGCAAAACAATTCTTAAATATGAAATTAAACACAAAAGCTATAGATTAAATATTATAGAAAAATTGCTAAAATTAAAATTGTTGAGCAAGATGCATATTTATTATTTATAAATAGCTTTTAATAAAAATAAAAACAAAAAGGTTAATAATAGTTATATATGAGTTTTCTAGTTTTAAAAAATATTTTTAATTCCCAACTATACGTGTTTATTATGTAGTTTAGTTCTAACTGCGTACTCTTCTACTTTTTATAGTATAAACGTATACATTAAAATATCTGCAAAAAAAAAAAAAAAAAAAAAGAAGTTTGGTAGTTGTCACATAAATTCTTTTATTTAAATAATATACAATTTTATATTTCTTAACATTAAAAATTTGTTGAGTGACATTAATTTATAGATATTTTCGTTATCTCGTTTTTTATGTCTATTAGCAAATATTTTTAAAATTTAAATTCATAATTTTTTGATTATTATATATATTAATATTGTTATATTATTATTCTTGAAAGATTCTATTTTTTTAATATACATATATTATTAGTTGAGTTATGTTTGTTTATGTTATATCATGTGTGTATATATAATTATACGTATTTGATACGTACTTTAGTACTAAAAACATTTTTTATGGTATAAACTGTAGGTTGTGAAAGAGTGAAGCAAAAGAGTTAAGTCGGCATCAAATGTGTGCCTAAAAAAAGGTCGGTATCAAATGGATTTTTCTCATTTAAAAATTAAAAAAAAAAAAAACTTTTTTAATTTAATTATATATATATATATATTTTTTTTATATGGACTTTAATTTGAGTGGATAATCTTTACTTTTTATAGTATGAATGTAAATAGGTTGTCGAATCGACATGGTCTCATAAAAATAATTATTAAAATTATGCCAAAAAGTCAATTGGGAATTTTAATTCAACTCCATTTTTCATTAATGGATATGTACCAAAATGTCATTCATATGAATTTCGGAAGATTTTTTTTTTTTTTTAATGCAATAACATTAAGATAAAGAAATTTGCATAAAAAATGAAAAATAAAAAATAAATGAGTAAAGGTAGTATTGTTGGAGTAAATGTTGAACGATGAGTGGATAAGACTTTAACGTTGAACTATTAATTGCGTAAAAATAAATTTGAAATTTTAAAAGTAGAGATATCTATTTTCTTCAGAGATCAGGGCTTTGCCGGTATCCACGGAGCAGTGAGTTTCACTTACGCGTGAACTGGGAAAATTAGTAAGGTTGAAAATTTATCCTCAAGCATAACGAGACGAGGACAAATGTATTCTCCATCTCTAGTTTAACATATTTTATTATTCATATTTTATTCAATTCTTTTATATACATTAAGGTGTAGAGTGCTTGAGGGAGTTGTGATGAGAGAGGGATTGAAAAAGTTGTTGTATGCTCGCCCGTGATTCCTCCTCTGTTGATGGAATCTGATGTTAAGGGAGTGGTCCTGGCATTGGTGGATGATGAAAGGGTTCTCTCTCAATTTAACAATATTACTGTTGATATCAAATATCTATCTGGTATGCTTGGGGATGTGTTTTTTCCATTGTAATAGATCATGTAATAGGGTAGCTGACCTGTTAGCCAAAAACTCTTATGATCCTTCTGGGACTTTTTTCCTTCCTTGAAGGAGGATAGGACTTTTTCTTTAGAGGAAATTCTCTCCCTGATGGCCTCTTGTGTGGAGGATGATTATATATTAGTTGTTCCTTTGTTAATATAATTCATTTCTCAAAAAAAAAAAAGTGTAGAAATATTTGAATAATTTTCTTACATAATTAACCATTTAATTCAACTAATAAATATTTATTTTGATTATTAAAAAATATATCTTTAATTTAGTGAATTGAATTATTTTTTTAATAGAAGTCAAAAACTATTCTGTTTTTTTTTTTATGTTTTATCTATATTTTAAAACTAAATCAAATGGTATTTTGGTTTTTTTTTTTTTTTTTTTAAATAGATTTAAGAGAAGATAAATTTTGTAGAAAAATTGAATGAGAATAAACATAAAATTTAAAATAAAAGATAAAAGATCAAATAATTATAAAATATGAAGTTGTAGTGTGTGGTGTGAATGATACAAATAAGCAAATGATGCCAATGTGAGGGGTTTTTTTGTTCAAAAACATTTGTGGTGTAGATTTAAAGTCACAACTTAATTTATATATTTCATTATTATTATTTAGATAAAATAAAATAAACCTAAAAAACTATTCTTTCTTCATCTTTTCAAATCTTCCCTCATTTAAACTTTCAATGATGACTTTTTTTTTTTTAATAATTTTAATTTTTAGTCATGTTCAAAATAAAAACATGTTTTAAAATTTGTAATCGAGTTGTAGAATACATTTTCAAAAGATAGATAATACTAATACACGAGTGATTGAATTTGAAAAGAAGAAGAGAGAAAGCGTAAATGTACCAAATCTCATCTGTATTTTTAATACATCGTAGCATCTCTTCAACATCTCTTCAATTTCTCTTCAACTTCTCTCATCTTATCAAATTTTTCATATTAAATTTCTTTTAAAATAAATATTTTCTCTTCTAAACACAAATCTTTTAAAAAAAAAACTATTTTTTTATACAAAAAATATGAAATATTTAAGTTGATTAAAATTTATCAATTTTAAATTTATTTAATTGAAACCTATTAACTTCACTTGATTGAATTTCATCGATTTAGATTGTTTCATTTGATTAAAACTTATCAGTTTTGTGATTACTACTTATGAAAATTTTTAATATGTATTATATTTGTTGTTTTGTTGATTATCTGAATAAGCAATGTATTTTCTTTCTAAGAGTTTCTTTCTTGTCATAATCTTCTTTCTTTATTTTCCTTGCGAGGTTATCAAGTTTCTTTTTTACGATAAAAATAATAACTTTAGAAATATATATAAGAATTTCAACCGTTGATTTATTGATTATCACAAAAAAAATTTGTTAAGTACGAATGAGGAATAAAGAACTCGAATCACAAATCGAGTAAATATTCACATCATTAATATTAGTTGAATTAAAGCTTAGATAATAAATTGATGTTATTAATCTTTATTTTTATTGGCAAATTCTAAATTAAATATGATTGATGTATTGAGTTTCTATCGAATTTATTCTTGCCTCAAGAATGTAATATTAATTTACTATAGTCGAAGTGACAACTGACTACGGGTGAGAAAAAACTGAAAAATGACAAAATCGAACCAAACCGATGCAATAGATCGGTTCAAGTTTTTAGAAAAACATTAGATCGATCGTTTTGATATTTTAGAAAATTGAAATATATCGGTTCGGTTTCGGTTGATGATGGAAGAACCAATCAAAAACAGAAGCGAACCGAATAAATATATAATAAAAAAAAATTATATATGTTAGTATTTAAATTTGATGGAATAACCAATTTAAATATGAAATATGAAATAAAAGTATTGTAAATATTATGGTACTTATGAAAAAAAAATTGTTAGTAAAATGAAAGTCTTTAGAATAAAATTAAAAATCAAATTGTGAATGGGAAAAAAAATGAAAAATAAACCAAAATTTTTATTGAAATCAAACAAAAAATCGAACCAAATAAAACCAAATCAATAGTTTTTCCCTTTATTGGACATCGGTTTGTACCCAATTATTAAAAAATCCAAGATATTGGTTCGGTTATCGGTTTGACACAAAACCGACAAAAATCAAACCGAAATCACCCCTACAACTGAAAGTCACAATCGAGTACCAATATGATTAATGTCTTTTTTTAACAAAACCAAAGGAACAACAACTAAGTCAAAGTAGATGGCACAGAAGCACAATTGTTTAAATCGTGCAAATAAATAAGAGCAACATTATAAATGACTTCTTCGATTCAACAAATGTTCTGAGCATCGTCAGCTTCCTTTACCAATCTATGAGCAAGTTGATTGCCAAGACGGTTACACCATCGAAATGAACATGAATCTATCATATTTGCGAAATGTAGAATTTCTGCCACCAACCAATGCTAATTCGGAACGATCCTCCTCATCACAAGCTAACTTATTGATAATCGTAGACGCATTAAGACTCAACGATGAGATGTCTTAAACCCGACTCGCTAGCCCATTTCAAACCTTCACAGATGGCTATAGCTTCTCCAATCTCAACACTCACATCATTTGCAATGGTTGCATCAACGAGGCCATCGCTTCTCCTTTCAAATTTCTAATTAGGCACCCCAGGCCTGCCTTATTACCTAACTTCACAATGTAACACTCATTTCGTTCATAATGCCACATCAAGGAATCTTCTAAATTAACCAAATTAGGTCAAGGGGGAATAGCAAGAATGATATTGGCATCATCTTAATTAAACATAGAATGAACAAGACTCGAATTTCAAGAACCATCCTGAGACAGTAACAAACTGACCATAGCCCCATTGTCAATCCTTCCACAGTTTCATATTTCAAAGGTCAAAGGTTGGGGAATCCAATTATGAGACAAAATAGAAACTGAAGCTCCATTCCCAATACACCACCTCAACCATTTAGATAGCAGATCTCAGCCCCATAAAATAAAAGAGCAGGTTCTAGGACTAGCGACATCCATAAAATTATTATTCAAAAAATACTTACTTTTAAGAATTCGACACAGAAAAGAGACAGGTTTAGAAACCAACCGCTAAGCTTGCTTAACTAATAATCCTTGATTAAAAAGCTCAAGATCCTAAAAGCCCAGGCCTCCCTTAAAAACTTAGACCGACACACATAGTTCAATTTTGCCAATGAATTCTATTATGACAATCAATATTCCCCCGCCAAAAAACTAGCAAAAATTCTATGATAATCTTTAATTAAGTATTAGGAAGTTTTAAACAAGATATAGAATAAGAAGAAATAGCTTGAAGCACCGCCTTAAAAAAAAAACTTCTTTACCACTCACAGAGAAACCTTTATGTTTCTATTTAAACAGGTAAGCCCAAATTCTGGCCTCTATGTTTCTATTTACAATGGAACTAATTATTTCTTCCTCTTAGTGATTAGTGTGCATTTAAGAAAGATGATAAGTTCATCCATAAAAGATTACTTTTAATTAGTTCAAATCCATTAAAGATTGAACTTTGTGTTTTTGAGGTATATGAATCCATAAGTTAAGTAGTAAGAAACTATGACACTCAATGTTAATTTTTGTATGTTAAATTTATTTAAAAAGAAATCCCAACTTGGAGTTGGAATATCAAGAAAGCCAATATAGGAAAAAGAAAATGAATTTATTGCTAAAATTAACCTTATCCCAACTTGGATTTGGGAATATCAACAAAGCCAATAAATATAGATTATAAAGGAATTTATTATTAAAAATAACCTAAACATTCTAATATTTTCAGAGATTCAGGGAACTGCATACAAAACAAATCCATTTTTTATTCTTTTTATTTACCATTTTTTTATGATTTAAAATTTAGAGTTTCATCTTCCTAAATTGGGGGCAGTCGTGCTCGTCTTTTAAGTCATACACCGAGAAACAACATAAGTAAATATAAAATTAATTTTCAAAATAGTCATGAACCTAAGATCTCTCAAAATATACATTTTTAAGTCTCTGGCATTCAAACATGTCACTATAATTTTCATTTGTGAATTTAAAGAATTCTTTTGGATATAAAGTTCATGGGTAAAAAAAATAATAATAATAAAAAAATTAAGAATTCAAATTTGATTTTGAAGATTGATTCGTCTAATTACATTTTGCATCGCTCTCATATTTTTTGGTAGGTTTCTTTCATGAGTTAAACAAAACAATATATTTTATATTAATTGAAATATTTTTTAGATCAATAACAACATTTTAAGAGAAATATCTCTCTATACATATATGTATAGAGAAGTCTTATATTTAGTATAGTGATATTCTTTGATGTGACATCAAAAAGTATCACAGATACTAAATTTATGACTTTCTACCTATTTATTTGTAGAGAAGTTTTACACTCAACAGAAAATCATCAAACGACGGTAAGAATATTAGTTTTAGCTAGCAAATAGACCCGATTAAATGTTGATCTTATATATTATGGTTTGTAATCTCAGAATTAAAAGATTAAATAATTAAGTTACAAAAGTTTTGTTCCACACCCACAACCTTAAAAAGATTACTAATATCTACAACATTCTGACTACAAATAAAACATGTTTTTTTGTGTGTGTGTTTTTTTTTAATTTTTTTCTCTTATATTTTCCACAAATTCTTTTCTTTCTTTTTTTTTTCTCATTTCTTTTTTTGTAGGAGACGTAATCTTATGTAGATTGAATGAAATGTTGGAAAGTAAATGGTCAAAGGGAACAAAATTTCAACGTAATTACTTTGGATGTCTACATAACTATTTTTATTCAGACACGTGCACATTTACAATTTCCTACTACACGACTACTAAATTTTTATTCTAACCCCAGTTCGAAAATATAAATTATCAAAATATATATATATATATATATATATTCTTCTTACTTTTCTTTTTCCCTTTCTTTTTTTATTTTTGAAAAATAAATATTTTCTGAATTTGTTTTACGTTATTCGATTTTCGTTAGTTCTATTTTAATTCTGTTAGCTTTTAATAATTTTGTTTTGTTTTAGACTTTCACAAATAAAAACATGAAAGTGCTAACGAAAAAAATTAATAACTTGTAAAATGATTAAATCCAACTCATTTTCTTTTTTTTTTTCTTTTTTTTTTATATTCGTGACTGTCAGAGATATATTGTACACATCTCAACTAATGTCATATAATATATACTACCTAATCTTACATTATTTGAATATCAAAAAAATTAGTAGAGTTGAAATAGTATTTCAAAGTAGATTTATTAAATACTCCTAAAAAAAACTACATTCATACAAAGTATTAACTACAATCATTACTTTTAAATAATCAAGATAAAACATCATTCTAAATACTCTTAAAAACTACGTCTAGTAATTATTACTTCTAAATACTCTAAATAAAATTTCATACTAAATACTAATTATAAATATTCTTAAAAATATAATTCAAACAAACTTTTGACTATAATTATTAGTATCCATTATTTTTAAATAATTAAACTAAATCCTCATTCTAAATAATAATTTTAAATACTTTTAAAAACTATATTCAAATAAGTATTTGACTGGAATCATTACTTCTAAATACTCAAAATAAATCTTTATTTTAAATACTGATTCCAAAAACTTGAAATCTCAATCCAAATTTCACCTAAATGTTTAACCCAAAGCTTACCTAATTGCTATATACCCCTTAATATAAATCCATTCTTATCCTTGAACGACCGTTGTAAACAAAACACAGCCATGTCAATCCCACGTCAATGTTCAAATATCCCCCACACCAAAAAATGACAAGTGATCAAACATGTTTCTTTTTCTCCAGTTTAACCATAATAAATAGAGGTGGAAGATTCAACCTCACGACCACTTCATTATATCAATTGAACCATCATTCGTGTTTAAAAAAAAACATCTAAATCCAAAAAAACATGTCCATAACAGTTGGCTCGGTTCTTTTATTAATCGTCAAAACAAAACCATGTTGACCTTGAGAGATTTTTTTTTAGCACAAATGGGAGAAGGAGACCACAAACCTTTCATATAGAAGACTACTACTCTCAAATAAATTAAGAATCAAATACCGATATTCAAGATTGAACCTATGACACTGGTGTTGAATTAGATTAACACCAAAAAAACTAAGAATGTAACTCAATTGACATAAAATATATTATAACTAAGAGGTTACTTGTTCAAATATTCTACCTCAGTTGTTGAACTCAGAAAAATATTCGATGAACCAAGAGGTGGCACTTGATTGTGGGAACAAAAATACACTGTCAAGTTGCCAGCCTAATTCTCCAATAGGAATAAACAGATCATGCTAATAACTTCTCTGCTTCTACGACTAGTAATAAAACAAAATGACAATTTACCTTTAAAACTAGCTCTCTAGCTTCTAACACCTTGAAAAGAAGTGTTCCATTCTCATATTCACATTTTTAACTCCATTCTTGCACCTCTTTGCCCCTGATGAAGTCGTCTGGGTCTGCGCAAATGCATACAAACAGCATGCTCAGAGATAACTTGTTGTGTAAGCTACAGGGAAACTTAGCTTTTGATTCCAACATTTATATGTTATCAAACTACTAAGAATGCAGAAGGCGTATTAAAAGGAGCACAATCAGAACATGTAACTGAAAATCAGTGATCTATTGACTAAACTCCAACAAAAACTTTGAGGGGGTGTTTGTTTCAAGATTTTATGGAGATATTAAAAATGAGTTTTTATAATCATTCATAAAAATTTCATCCAAACGACCTATTAACAATTTCTTCTTTATAATCACTCAAAATAACTCCTCATTTCTAGTCACTCCACAATTTTTCAAACAAACACCTTCAATGGTGTTTTTTTATATCTATAAGAGTTCGGGCAGCTTATGCACTTTGGCCATTTTCATAGGATATTGTCTTACTCAACAATATTTGGATGTCAATGAAACTTATAGAATGTTTTAATTCTTGAGTAAGTGACTACCATGATTTAACTCATCATCTCTTCTTAAATCGCAGCACGTGTAACTGAAAATTCTTGTTCTATTCACTTCACTCCAACTAGAAACTTTGAATGATCTATTATCCAAGAAAAATGACAAGCAATAGGAAATATTTTAGAATGACTATATGAGAAGAAATAAATTCAAAAATCATTAACTTACAGTCGAGGATTCATTTTGAGATCTCAGGACTTTTATTTGTCCACCTCTCCCATCAGCTCCAACGACAATCAGTTCACCAGAACGTGAACTTTGCATGCCACTTGACCCGTTGGACTGTCCACGTTTGCACCATTTACCCAAATACCTATTTGATCCATCAGGACCAAGTAGCCCACCAGAAAAACATATACCTTCTGCATATTACATCAAAATTGTTGGTATGTTTCATTGGGAGAACAAAGAAACTAATTATATGGCATACGCTACCTAACCAATGCTTTAAAATGTATCATTACCAGGTTTATTAAGTGTCAAGTCGCTCGAGGGCTCTCGTCTGATGTTAATAAGTACAGGTTCACATTCTGCAGTGTCTTCAACCGCTAAAGGCATGCATTCATCCCCAGGTACGGGAGTCCTGCCTGCATTATTGACAGTAGAGGTAGAGGACCTATTATTCAATAGGTTGGTTGTACTTTCTGCTGTTTTTTTACGGACCAAATTGCAACTTGTCAACTGAGGATGGTAAGGCGTTTGGTCTGCTTCTTCCTTACTTATATCACATCGTAAATTGTGATTTAAATCCACTTGATCTGCTTTAGAAAATTCTACAGTTTTCTTATCCAATGAGAAGCACATGTCCTTGGCTGTATCTACCAAGTTCAAATCAGCTGGACAAACATCACCTGCAAATTCAAAAACTTTCCTTTTCCCAGATGACATTGTTTCGTTGATCTGGCTTGCAGTTGAACCTGAAGCATATGGTGAACCGGTAGGCTTATTTTTGGTTGATACCATGTTACATTTACAACATACACTACTCTGAACCCCTTGAATACTATCTTTTTTTGCATCCTTCAAGCCTCTCAGAACATCATTGTCTTTATCTTCAATGGCTTTCTCTAGTTCTTGAAGCCTTACCTGATAATGATCATTGGACAATACATTAGATTCAATCCAAATGCACCAAAGGAGATTTTAACTGTTATTAGCTCACCTTCAACTTATTTATTTTTTCTTTTGCCTTCCCAAGTTTCTTACAAGAGCGAGCCTCTCCCCTTCCAAGAAGATTACACTTTGCCATCAGTTCTTTATAGCTCCTACGGAAGAATTAAGATTTTTAAAAGAACAGTTAGGACGAAGAATAAGCCAGAGGAAATACGAACATATTTTCATTATTAGTTTGATCTTCAAGAATAATTGGCATATACTTGGACAACGTATCTTTTTATTCATAAGATTGCTCAAAGTTTCAACATAAGTCAAAGCACATCATAATTGTTTAAGAAATCCAGTTCTCTTTAAAATTCTAGAAGGGGCAAATTCGAAAGTTTCCATAGTAAGTGGTTAGTGGGGGAGTGGTAAGGGAACTTGTGTGGTTATATATAATGTATAAAGGGGGAAGGAAAAGGATGTCTTATTTTGGGAGAGACTTGAGGACTTAGAGAGAGAGAACCACCACTCTTGAATCTTCGGGTAACGTTATTAGTTTATCTGTTTTCTGTTTCAAATTGTATTTCCTTTTCTTGTTTCATGTTAAGGAAGAACTCTACTGTCGCTGACAGATTATTTCTACTTGAATACTATTGTTCCATATATTTTTAAGTGTGGTATTTGTTCTGACTGCTGAGTAGTTCTTCGAGGAGATTAGTATTGATACAGTTACAAATTACTGCTATGAGATGAGCCTATGATAATTTAAATTTTCCATAGGGGTTTTCAACTTTCTTCACTGACCTATTACGCAGGACCAAGGATTTTCTAAGAATATCAATTGTGTCTTTATTGTCTGCTCCACTCCCCAATGAAGAAAGTTTTAGAACCTCCTCTTCATCAAGATCCAGTTCAGATACCCTGCAATACGAATCGCAACACTATCGGTAAGCAAACACACAAAAGGGAATATAACTTTTCTTCATTTTATCCTTAACAACAAGATCGCACTTACAACTTGAAAGCCGCAAGCTCTTTAGCCAAAGCCATACTTCTTTCATGCAACCTTTTGCACTCAATACTTGATTTGTCAAGTTCCTGAATCAAATCAACAGCCAAACATATTAGTTGATATAATTAAATATACTCCAATCCATCGACTTAATTTTTTGGGTTGATTTGTGGTTTAACATAATTCATCATGATATCAGAATGGAAGGTCTTGAGTTTGGATCTCTGCTGAGTCGTTTACTCTTAAAATTCTTATGCTAATGTTGGTTGATATAATTAAATTTACTCCAACCCATCAGCTTAAGTTTTTAGGTTGATTCGTGGTTTATAATTCAACAAAACATCATCATGTATAACATAATGTTCATAAAGGAACCAAAAACTTGCAAGGAAAAAATAATAATTGGAGTTAGAAGACTGATGACCTCAGATTTTAAGTGAAGCAGCTGAGACATCAATGTTCTTTGTTTCATGGCTTCATTCCTCAAGCCTACTGCCTTTTTCACTTCATCCTGGCAAAGATGAAGCTGAAACAAGACAAATTTGATTAAGTACCCCGTGTATACATCACTCGTGATCAATAGTTAACATAAGCAAATTATAGCACGTGAAGCTTTACCTAGAGGCGAAAGAATTGTAAATTTAATCTTCAGAACAAAATCATTACTGAAGGACTCATATTGATTAGGACTTCAGGACACCAAAAAACTACTAGTTCCATTTCCATAATTAGATTATCTCGATCCAGTGACAACAAGTCTCAACACTCACTACTCACGAGAAATGAATAATCATCATTTTTTAATAGTACATGTATTTATAACAAATTCACAAAAAAAAATATATATATATATAGTAATGATAAAAAAACAAAACGTCACTTCAACGTCCAGGTACGCTGTCAATTTTCATAGGAAACATTAAATTGAAGAGAAAAAAAAAAGTCATCGGCATCAGTCTTTGTCTGATACCTCAAGAAACTAAGAATTACCAGAGACTACCCAAATGCTATCTAAGATATTGGAGGAATATTTTCAAAAAATAGCTATCTAAGTTGTTGGAAGAATAGTTACAAAAACTTCTGCTGAAAAAAAAAACCTTTTTTAGTTCAACACTTGGGTGATGGGTGATTAGAATCCATGGTTTATTCATTCGTGAGCACAAACTTTTAACGCTGAGTTATTGCTCTTGTTGGCAAAAAAAAAAAAAAACTCTAATTGAAGGCAGTAAAAATAAGTTTATTAAACTTAACTAACAATACCCACATTCTCTCTACCTATCTTAATAAATCCCAGCATCACTTTACTACCAAATGTTTCAACATAGAGTGGGATACAATCACCCCATCAAAGCACAGATGTCTTCTCCCAATGTCACCCACTCATTTCTTTCAAGGGACAAATATCATAAGCTAAGCAACAACCATTGAAACTGAGATAAACCCATAATGAGTAAATGAAGGAGATAAATAGATGACCAATATCCTCCCCAGAAGAATGTAATTGAGCACAAATTCTACCATTAGTGTGAAAATGAATCAATATAGAAAATTGAAGTTGCTACAATTAGAAATATGAGAAATCAACACCATGGTAGTTTAATGGATTCAATCTATAATGGTCACTAAACTAGTATTTAATTTCCTGGTCATCCAAATGTTGGAGCATCACCATGCAAACTGGGGCAACACTACTCATAGATATTAAAGAAATGAGTAATCAAACACCCAAGAATTCAATACTATAGATCTATTTGTTCAAGTTTCCTCAACAACCAAAAAGAAATACCTCCTCGCTGAGCTCTTTGAGATCCTTCCCCTGATACTCCAGTGTCGAGTTCAGCACCGATACCTTCGTCTCCAGCCTTATTACCTCTCTTCTCAGGAATTCCGGATCTCTCTCAACCCAATCAGCCGGTTTCTTCGCAAGCATTGAATCATTCGAATCTCCCACGGACTGAAAATACAGCCGCGCAACATCTTTGGCGACACAGGACTGCTTGCACATAGGGCAACTGTATTTCTTCTTCCCATTCGAACAATACTCAAACCATTGCTGTAAACTAGAACAATCCCAGGTACAAAATCAACAAAAAGAAAGAAAAATCAAGGAAATTGCAAGATTAACGCAAGATTAATTACCAGAGCTCGTGGAAGACATGGCCGCAGATTGAGATGGATTGAAGATCCTCGATGATGGGCTTTAGATCCTCGTAGCAGATTGAGCAAATGGTTTTGGCAATGCCGCAACCATCGTCCATTGATCTTGCTCCTCTAGGTTGTTGAAAAGATGGATTTAGGAAACTGTGCTTGATTAATTTGAGGCATTAGGATGTGGGAGAAGAAATGGAGGGAAATTTTGGCAGAGGGAGGAAACGATGTTTGAAGAAGGAATTGATTGGAAACTTTTTTCCGCAGAGCGGGAAAGCGTGGGAAAATTTTGACGAAGATCAAATTTTCTGTCTTTTGAGAGATTTAATTTACTTTTCTTTTCTTTTTTTTTCTAATCAAACCAATGCTCCTTAGGTTATGAAGATTGGCCTCCCATTTACGACACTTGTTATAATTATATTTAAATTTCTATTAATTGATATAATTAAATTTATGTCAATCAATAATAACTTTAAATTTTCGAGTTAACCGATGATTTAATACAATTCAAAATGGTATGAATTCAATATAATAGAACATTAATTCAACATGACATCCACAAAAAATTTGATAAATGACAGTACAACTACATCTGAGTCGTCTCACATTGATACAATCCATCCTTAACAACATATCTACATATCTTTTTAACTGTCTCTAAAGCTCCTGTATTGACACAGAAACGTATTGAGCTATATTTCTTGTGGAAAGGTATTACAATATTAATGGTGTTAAGCTGCTGGATGGGATATGGTCACCCTTCCAAAAGATAAGATGAGCGATATTGCTTGAGCAAGTGGTGGTGGATATACTATAATGAGCCTTCTCCTTTATGGAAGTTGGTGATTAACGCAAAATATAAGTCCATCACACATCATGGTTTTCCCTTTTAAGGGTACCATTGGTTTCTATTTCGCCACTCAATGACAGCATGTTTATGAATTCTCAATGGCAGGTCAACAATGGCGAATACATTAGCTTTTGGTACGATAACTAGTCTGATTTTGGGTCTCTCTACTTCCATGCCCCTCACTTTTTTCTTGGAAGTTATCACATTGGTATCTTGTACAAGTCATAGTAATGAAGGTCATCAAAACATTCAATTCATTGCGTGTTAAAATCTTCAATGTAACATGTTAATTTTTGTTAAAATCTAAACAAAAACAACGTCACTTCATATTTGTACAGAAATCAAAATTTTGAAATGCTGGCCAAACTTGTAACAATCTGAAAAATGGAACTCAAGAATTGACACAAGCTTGTTAATAAAACTTACAATTTACATGGACCTGTGTTCTAAAGTTTGAAGATCAAGCAGCAAAATATTGAAACAAAATGAATCAAAACGTCGCGTTTATTCCATTATTTTCCCAGAAGATGAAATTTTAATGTATAGCAAAACATGAAGCTGAGAAATTTTTTAACTCTTCAAACAATTACACCATGTGAAATGAAACATTATAACCACTCTTTTAAGTAAAAGAATTAATTGAACATTACAGCGCTTTATCATCATTAACAAACAATAATCTGTAGTTTTCTATTAATTACAAACTCTGGTGAAGAAGAACTCAGTATTTCGGGAGCGGTCGCAAACTGTAAGTGTTCTCGGATGAGGTGAGAGGCACTGTTGAGAATTCAGAATCATAGTGGTGTTTTGAAAGGCGAAAATCGCCACCAAATGGAAGCTCAGTTGAAGGAAGATGTGAAGGGAAACCTGTTCTTGAAGAATTGGATGTCGAATCAGTTTCTTTCGTTCGAGGATCAAGCAACTGTGAACCAGTAGCGGTAACATTTGGATTCCTAGGTTGCGATTCTTCCCGAAGCCGGAGGCTTGCCTCGGCTTCTCTCTTCTCTCTCTCTTCAGTCTCCTTGAGAAGAAAGTCGACCCATGAATCGACAAATGACTGAAAAGAACATCCAATTTTAGAATTTAGACTTCTTTTATTGACAAAATAATAAAAGGGTACAACCCCAACTTATGAACATAAAGCTATTGGTTTGTCTTCAAGTCCTTTCAAATTGTTTCATCCTCTCATTTTCAGTTGATGAGCATTAGTTTTCAAGTTTCCAAACCCACAAGCTTCAAATCAGACATTTTCAAATCCAAGGAAGAGTATCATATAATTAAATTTATTCCAATCTATAACCTTTAGTTTTTTAGCTAGATTGGTGATTTAATATGTTTTGACACACTTAGTAGAGACCCCAAAACATAGATTAAAAAAAGGTTGAAACTCTATTATGTTAGGTGTATTCTATTTCAAAATGATTAGTTTTTGCCTCTCAAAATAAAAAATTAAAAAAAAAAAAAAAGGGTTAAAAATGTAATCAGTTTGATCCCTACACTTTTTGTTGAATAGATGAACATGTTATGTATATTATTGTAATGACTAATGAGCATATACTGAAAATCATATACACTGGCTTTAAGGGATTTTGGATGGGAAAGAAATTGACGATAGAATAATAATAATATCCAAAATATTTTATTTTCTAAATTTGATGAGAAAAAAATGCATTTTGCAGACGAAAATAGGAAGACAAATGCATTTTGAAAATTTCAGAAAACCAAAAAGAAAAACTTAAAATCTCAGAACCTAATAGAAATTTTCCCAAGAGGATCCTTTTAAACTAAAAACAAAAATCCCATTTTCAATCCTCATGCATCCAAAAATAGAAATTCCAAACATCTCTGTCTCATTTAAGAGTGACGTACCTGATTATCAGAGGCCATATTAGCCGGCGTCTCTGGTGTGCTTCCCCCCAGAATCCCACCCACCAGGCGTCCAGGAAAGCCCAAGACTCCACGTACGACACCCTTGCTTGGACCTTGTTTAGCAGCGCCTATCCTCTGTTTGTCATCTTCAGAGAATCCAAGCATACGAACCATGAGATCTAAAACCTGCATATGCAAAGCACAAGAACTGATTGGAACAAAATTTTGGTGAGCGGTAAGAGATGCAAATCGTTAGAGATGATGGATATCATGATGTCGTTTCGTGATCTTAGAAGAACGTCATCATTTTCCTTCTGTTTGGTTAATTAATCTTCTGTTGTAAAACGACATCTTCATGTGCGTTTTGTATATTTGTAAATTGTGTTATTGGCTATGTATTGCTCTATAAGTCCAACGGTTATACACTATTTATTGTTCATCTTCTTCACTCAATGCATATATTAAACTTTGCCCATTCTTGTGTGAAAATCTCACTTTCTCTCGATCTCACTTTGTAACTGGTATTTTCTAGCCTCAGTGTATTCTACTTGGTGTGTTTCCCAAAGCTTTAGTTCTGAAAGAGCTTTAGAAAATAGGAAGCTGCCAACCTTTTCTTGCTTTAATCCTCCGTTGATATTTTAGAATTTATGAGTTTCCCGCAACTAGGAAATTCAAATGAAGCTTTCCTAATTTTGATCCATAATAGTTTTCAAGTTCATGTATACTTGGACTATTCTAACAAAACAACTCTTCGACCTTACTATATTTGGTATTCAAGAAATCCTGAATGAAATTGATTGAAATTTAAATATGTTGATTGATATAATTAAATTTACTCAAACCCATTAACTTAAACTTTTGAGTTAATTGATGATTTAATTCAACATAGTATTAGAGCAAGAGGTATTGTGTTCGAGTCTCTGAAACAAATTTCCTAGTCCACAAATGAGGGGTGTATTGGTTGATAATAATTAAATTTACTCCAACCCAATAACTTAAATTTTTGGGTTGATGGGTGATTTAACATAATTCAACAAAAGAAAACCTTTTTAGTTTCTCATGACACTCTTGACTATTAGATCAATTCATGATTGTTTCAATCCTTCCTTAACAACAAATGCAATACTCTACAGTAGAACACTCTTTTTGGTCACCCTAGCGATTTGGGCTACCAAATAAACCATACAATTATGCTCTTTTCCTCAAATTAAATAAACCTTCGAAAATCCTTTTTAGCATATTTCACTACCACTATAAATAATTGCTAATTAGAAGGCAAAAAAGAAAGGATGATTCATAAAAATGAATGAATGAAAGTTCCAGTATTTGGTTTTCCAAAACAAAAGGTTATAAGATGCACATTCCATAGTTCCTTCATCCTTTCAAGAATATTATATTCATAGTTTTCTTTTTATAAATTATTAACTAATAATTACTTTTACAATATTTTTATCAACATATTCATAATATAAGCTCCATGTTTTTCCCCCTGCATTTGCTGTGTCTTGCAAACGTGTGAACATATCATAATATTCTTTTAAGAGTAGACAACTTTACTGGTTTGTTGATTGGAATGAAATTAGAATGGAATCAAAGTTCAACGAGAATCAAAATCGTAATACCTCTTTGCTGTGATTTCTCTGGAAGTACGTCACCAGTAATTTGATCACAATACGCCTGCCAAAATTTCACACCAGTCATCAGTATTACAACAGAGATATCGAATTCCGAGGGTTTTAAATTATCCTTGCTTTATAAAAAAAAATCTGAGATTACAACAACTGAGAGTGGGAGGGTTTGAAACCGTGACCTCATGGTCTTTGGTTGTACATTGATGTCATTGAGCTACTGCTCTTTTGGCTATACTCCCTTTATAATTAACACGTGTAATGTAAGTGGACTAGGAAAAAAATGGGATGGGGTGTAAACTCCACCTGTCTACCAGAAAATCTGAATCCACCGACATTCTATTCAGCCTTGTCATACTCTGGTCAAGAGCACGGCGCAGCTTTGAGTTATCTTCCTCAAGTTTATTTACCCTGCTTTTCGATTCTCCCAGTGCTCTTTCAGAAAGTGAAAGCTTTGCCAAAATTTCTTCGTTTTCCTTTTTTAGAGCATCTTCTCTTTGGTTAGCATCCTGGTTATTGAAACAAAGTATCAAGAAAAAATGAGAAAAAAAAAAGAAGAAAAAGTAACAAACATTAATCGAACAATTCAAGTAGTCAAATTTCGTCAGTAAACTAGAAAGCAATGTGAATCCTTCATTCAAAAAAGTTGGTCCATAATAGTTGATAAATCAAATTTGAAAGATTATAATGCTGGAAGTAATGCCGGAAGTGTACGGTTTACAGAGTTAGAATAGCATACTTTTAGCATTCGAGACAATTTAGCTTCTTCTTCTCTTTCCCGAGCCAAAACACTCTCCAAGTGTTCCTAAAACTCAAAGTACATATAAAATTATAACACAATAAAAAAAGGCGAGCTTTGATGCTCATTGCAAATTGCTATTTACAAACTCAAATAAAACTTTCTTTACCTTAGCTTCGATTTCCGCATAGTACTGGCCGAGGGCAGTTTGAAGATTCAACAGCTCAACGTTCTTGGAATCTATAATACTCCTATAGTTTGCAAGTTGTTTGTGCAGGTCTTCAACAATTTCCTTAGACTTCTGGTGTTCACTGTTACTATACTTTTCAGCTTCCTTCTGACCTGCAATTGCCTGATTCAATGCTTTCTCTAAATGCAATATTTGACCCCTTTGACGTTCATTATTTTGCCGAAGCTCTTCAATTATTTTGCTATCTTCATCCATCTTTTCTGACTCCTCGGATTCCTAAACATATTTCCAGAAATAAGAAACGAATCAGCTATATAGAAAGTTTCAAAGAAAAACACTAACACACAGAGGGTCCAAAGTTTTGCACGAACACTTGCAACAACAAAAAAAAAAGAGTAGAAACATTGTAGCGCCAACAATGATCATTGATTTGCTAACTGCTAAAATAAATCAGAATGAATTAATATAATTACTAAATACAATCGAATTGTCCATTAAAGAACTATAGGCAGTCATATTTGATCACAGGCAGCTACTTCTTCCGTGAAAATTTGAATTTCAAAAAAGATATCAATTCACTCAAAAAATTAAATGTAGAAAGCTTTTGGTTTAACACTGACCTCGAGCAGGTCCTAAATCACTCCACTTCAATCAACTGAATAAAATTAATAATGGATTTGTCATATATGTATGTAACAGTCCACATTCATAATCATATCACTGATTCATAGGGGAAAATAAGGCAAACTTGAATGCCTCCACATTCATAATCATATCACTGATTCATAGGGGAAAATAAGGCAAACTTGAATATAGTCGCCCACCTTCACTGATAGTAAGGTACCAATAGTAAACAGAATAGGTGAGGTCATAAGTCAATTATCATAAGCTTGATAAACATGCACTTCACATGATATACACACAATGCAACTTCGGTGTTTAACAAATAGTCATACAGTAGGGTGAAATACCAAGCCCACAATAGCAGTTAAATGGGCTACCTTTTCGAGTAAATGCTGCTTGAGACGTGATAGTTCATGCACTGCTTTGTCTCTCTCTTGCTTTATTTCCTTGAAATCTTCCTTCAATTTTTGCAATGATAGATCCGTATCTTCTTTTCCAGGGGAAATTCCGGATGGACTTAATTTCTACTTTTAAGAAAAAGCAAGAGAAAATAATAAGAAAAGCCACCCTGAAAATTTTGACCAAAATCACCCTACAACAAATTAACGCCATTATCAATGATTTAACCAGTACACACAAGCGAGTCTAGCGCATAAAGTGCATAAATGATACAAGCAACCACATCTGCAGTGCTTTTATGAGAAATCAATCTGAGCAGCTTGTAAACAGAATAGGTACCCTATTAGATTATGATTATCAAAATTACCTCACTAGAACCACTTAGGTGTCGACTCACCATTTCTAAGGAACTTGATGGGGTTTCAGCGCTTGAAGATTTTCGGTACTTTTCCAATGCATCTTTAAGTTCACTTTTTTCCACCTATACAGGAAGCAGCAGATATTAAAGAATGAGAACACAAAAATTTGTATAAACAAAAAAAGACTTTTCCCTCCAACCAAAATCTAAAATGATTTAGCAACCTCCAGAGTACTTTTTTCTTTGTCCAATTTTGCAATTAATCTCTTCAATGCCTCCAAATTATCATCAGACTTCGTATTTTCTCTTTTATCCAACTCAACTTGCAATTGCTTTACTTCCAATTTCTTCTCATTCAATTCTCTTAGAATGTTGCTCATTTCCAAAGATGTCTGCTCAAGAAACGGTATTATATTATGTTAACGAGGGTAAAAAAGAGGCATACTGGATGTAGTTACTAACAAACGTGCAAATATATCATCAGGAGACAGTCAAAATAATGAGTTGGCCTCCAGTAAGGAGTAGACAGAAAGTAACATAGACAACTCTGCAATAATGACTCAGCCCACTCCAATTCATCCTCTAAACCTAGAATAGCCGGCAAGACACATTCCAGTTTTAACAGCTAGCTAGGGGTGAGCTGTGCAAATCATATATTGGCGAGCTAGATATTCATGCAGACAAGTGAATACTATAGGCAAACGGCAAACCTATGCTCTAAGGCACATTCCATCATAAAAAAAACAATCAAAAGAGAACATAAGATTCCAAGTACTTTCATTAGTGCCTACATAAAGACAAAATATGCATTTGAAGCTGAAATTCAGTCCAAGTCAGTTCAATTGTCTCTTGCAAATAACCAGCAGCTTGACTTTTGTACCAACAAAGAGACATCTCTTGCTGTCTGATTTATAAGAGGATGATAGAAACCTTCTAGGAGCTAACCGCAGAAAGAACAAGAGATTAGCATACTAACGCGGTTGTTCAATTATCTTCGATAAAAGGGAATGCATGAGACAAGCAGATCCTTACCAGAGAGGCATAACAGTTTCCACAGGAAAGACAGTTAACAAACTTCAAAGACATTTAACACAGAACATAAAATTAAAAGAGAAAAACTTGTGCATAAGGTATACATTCAGTTTGAAACTTGAACTGCAAGTAAACTCAAAACTAAGATTCAAGTTTCAAACTTACGTTGTTCTTGTTCATTTGCAGAGAGTTCAACTCTTCCTGGAAGTTTTTGTTCAATTTTTGCTCCTCTGTAAGAGAGATAGAATCAGTGAGTAGTAGAGAGTCGATGATGGTAGAAGAAAATTTGCAATAAGCAGTTATATTGAAGATAGTAAAGACAGATCTTTCAATCTTATAGGAGAAAATGTAACCTCGTAATCTTAGTTGCATAGCTGCCAACCGCTCCCTTTCCTGTTGAAGTTCCTTGCTGAATTGTTTCATCTCAAGAGTAGCTTGCACATCTTGTGTTGATCCAATATTCCTTTCTTGCAAATCTGCAAGCTCCTAGAAGGCATTCATACATCTGTTTGTCAAGTTCATTCATCATTAACAAATAACTTAACATTCAATTCAACTGATTAGTTGTTTATAATTACAAAACAAACAAACATTGGAGACATGGTGTTGGGATGAAAAACAAACATTGACCAAAAAAACTAAACAAGAAACTGAATAGATCTCAATAGACACATGGTATTGATATTATCGGAATAGATATATTACAAAGGTCCTAATCGTTCAAGACAATTGCTTTTCTTCCTATAATTTACTTAAGACTGTCAATTTATTGATTTTTTCCTGCATAAATTGGTATGAATGCCCTCCAAACAGAGGGTGAAGAGTTCCATTACTATATCCTTTACCTGTGAAATTGAATGTTCTGGTATCATCCGACTCTGGTGATCAAGTTTTACAGAGTGTGAAGATCCATTAGCCATTCCATCCTGCTTGGATATGATACCATTGCGTCGGTTCTTCCCCCTAAACAGTCGGTTAGGTGACTGATCGCTTCCCTGAAAAATTATTGACATATATCAAGAAAACCATGCCTATAAAAAAATCAAGAATATTACAATAGCGTGATACTTGGCCATGCCATGACATCACGATTCACGATAATCAATTTTAAAAGAAGAAAAAAAAAGTTATAAATGGCAGTCATACAAAAACATCACAAGAAAATATAAATATTCCAAAATCAGATGTAGCCAAATGTAAAACCCTTCTTTAATCTGTTAAAAATAATCTAAAATTTTCTGCATGTGGAACAACTTCTTAAAACTATGATGACTGTATTGATGATACTTGTTAAGACAATGGAAATCTAATAAATTTATATATCAGCACACATGTCTAGAAGATTGGAATACTAAGACTGTAATACTTGAAGACTCATTCAATTGGAAGCATGCTAAGACATATCTTGAAATGATTTTAGGGGTAATCCTAAATCTCTTTCTTTCACGAACCCAATTTTTTAAGGTTTAGGGATAAAAAAAAGAATCCAATTTTTTAGAGGATGGTAAAAGGTTGCACAATTAGACTTATGAAGTATATTTTTATTTCAAAGGGGACGACAAACATTGATTCAAGATACACTTGCAAGTTTACAAAAAAAAAAAAAAAAAAAAAAAAAAAAAAAAAATTCTTTGCACAAGATACCCCTCAAGTTATCTAAAAGATTTGATAAGATTTTAGGAGACTTCTATTGGGAGGGACCTTGATGCGAGGGTGGTTCTGATAATGAAATTGGGAGACGACACAGCTATCTAAGCTGATGAGTGGCCTTCGAATTGGAAATTTCCAACATCACAACAATATTTTATTAGCAATGTGTATTTGGCATTTTATTCATGATGGACATGCTCTCAAGCGGACACTTAATGATGCAAAATATTTTACATCTTTGAACTCTAGTTGACCTGTGCTGGTGAGATCTGCTCATCAACCAAAATAGATTTGCTCGTCAAGTAAAATAAAACCTAAATAACTTATTGGACCATAACCGTAAAACCCTAAATCAAATAAAATAAAACCTAGAGGGTAATAACAAAAGAACTTCACGATTGAAGCCCAAAGAGGCACATCAATCTTACAAAGAACCAAAGATCACGTGTGACAGATCTTAAGCCATAGACAATTCTAGTTTTCCTCCCACCCCAAAGGCCTCACAAGATTGCACAAACTCCAAGTCACCACAAATACAACCTCAAACACCAGCCCCACATATAGAAATCAATAAAACTCATAATCTCTTTTGTAAGAGTTGCTCATAATTTTAGCTGCATTCTAACTACCTTCACTTCATTAGTTCCATTTGCAGACAATTTGGAACTTTCTTCTCGAGGTGAATTTGCGGCATCCAAACTTTGTTTTAGTGAGCCATTTTCCTTGTTCAATCGTAAGATTAGCTCCTACCAAATGGAAATGGAACAGAAAATGACATTAAAATTTCAAAGGGTATTTAATATTGAACATCAATGCATAATAAATAGGTAAAAAAGTGTTTATGCACGTTCAAAGCTGATTTTACTTTCCACCCAAATAAATAGAAAAAAAAATTTAGAATTGAAAATAAATCTATATCTAATGCATTTCCAAAGAATCGAATCAAACCATTTCACAAGTATGAACTATTAACTATATATATTTGGCGCAATTAGCAGGTACGTGACAAAGAGGAACTGAAGTAAAAACATAAAAACAAATCACCGGCATCTATTAATTATGACTATAAACAAATTACTCTTTTTATTTATCAATAACGGCCTCTCTGAAACCATCAACAGCATCTAATATTTATTACTACAAACAAATTAGTAAGAAACCAAAAGATATGACTCCATGAAACAAAAGATTAAAAAATAGATCTATGAGTGCAAATGTTAAATCTAAGGAGCAATCAGAATACCTCTTTTTCCTTTAGCAAAGCTGCATAATTCATTGATAATGATTTAATATCCCTCTCGGATTCTTGAAGCCTCTTAATTTCTGCTTTGTATTGTCCAATCTACAAGAAGCACAATAATTGAAATTTTCGTACATAATTTTTAAGTTCATCAGCTAAAAGGAAACTCGAAGAAAACAAAGCATAAAGATATACGCATGTCTAAAATAATGGCACACGGTAGCAATATGTGTTAACCTGAATATATGCTATGATTTTCAAACCAGCCAAATTATATTTTTGGCATAGTTAGATGGTACCTGATCAACTAGAGGAATTGAAGTAAAAACATAAAACAAGCAAACTAGCAGCTTACTAAACAGTTTCAGAAACTCCAAAAAATCATTCTTCTTCGTCTAGATGGAGCAAGCAAGAGCTCTTAAAATGCATGAAAATAAAACTAAAACCAAAACGGATACACATTCCTAAACAACAATCTGAAAATTCCAACCAGTATATAAAAAACACAAATAATAACAATAGCAATGCTTTGCTTCACATTTAGCCTTCTTTATCGGATTTATGATTGGAAAGGTTTAATCTGATCTTTCATTGGCTTGATCATTCCGAGTCTACTCGTTTCACAGCTTCATCTTGATATTCTCTTTTAAAGTCTTTTATTGGGTCTTCTCTTGAAGTTTAATGTTTAATTTTTTTTAGTTTAACAAAATTGAGGTATGGGGATTCGAACCTATGACCTCTTGATCATAGGCACACACTTAAAGCCAATTGAGCTACTGCTCTTGTTGAGACGTTTAATATTATATTTGTTTCCACATTGTTAACTTTTATGATTAATGTTTCATTTCCTTGTGGAGTTTGTATCTTTTGAGCTGGTCTCTTTTTATTTATCAATGAAAAGTTGTATCGGATTCAAAATAAGTATCATAACATTTTCATTAGATAAATAAAAAGTGTTTGATACAATAAGAAAAGCACCAGGTAAACAAATTGTTACTTCTAAGAACAAAATTTATAAAAATGTCCGTAAAACTAAGATTCAGATGTCGTTTCTTTCTTATAAGAAAAAATGTTTAAACAATTCAACTGGCTCTTCTTTCCGAAATTTAAAACTCCAAGTATAAAATAATAACCCATCTTAAACTGAGCTAGAAAAAAATTTCAAGACTACAACTACAAAGAAAAATTGTCTATAAAGTCAGAAGCATAGACATATTAATCATAAAAATTACAAAGGGTAGTTAAATTCACAAGCATAGACATATTATAAAAAGAATACCATGAGTCACCAATTAAAAAGCAAAGGTATATTTTTTGGATAAAGAAACAATTTCATTAATGTATGAAATTACATAATAGGGTACCTCCCAGAAATAACGAAAGAATCATCGACCATTTAATAGAGGCACATAGCTATAGACTATAGTCAAGCTATGAAATAGAGGAAATTGTTTAACCCAAGATACAATCGACAGCTGTGGTATAAAGCACTAGGTTGTCCATGTCCAAAATGCATAGCTATTTCCTTTTTTTTTAAATATCTGTGAGTGTGCATGTAAGCATACACGCACTTCGACAGATTTACAACCACCTGCCTCTAGTCTACTGCATATAGTTGTCACTTAACCTATTCTCTTTATGCATTATATGATTTTCAAGACCTTTAATTAAGTATTAGGCCAACCATCATATTTTCATAATTAACCTATTACTCTTTCCATTAGTTGAAATTACAAACATAAGCTACGGTATAAATCATACGTTACATCATAAAGAGTGATGGTATGTTTTATTCCGGTGAATATCATGACTAACTTGCACATACCTCAACTAATATTAATGGACAACCATCTAAACCATACTACATTTGGTTGACAAGAAATGCATAAGACATAAACAGGAGATGGTAGGTATGGAAGAACATTGTGCACCATATATTAATCTTTTAAACCTTAGATATTAATTAAAAATGAAAAATTGTTTGTAATGATATAATTGAATGTATTGTAACCGCAAATATCAGAGCATGAGTTCAAGTGCTTGAAGCCTTGAGCTCATGTGAAGTCATTATTTAAATTGAATATCGTATAGTCAATTATAGTCGATTTTAAACTTTTAGGTTGTTTGAAAATTTGACGAAAACCAAAAGTAATCAATAAAATGATTAGCTTAAAGTAGTGAGCTCAATTGTAATCAAACACTCCATTCCTGAAACCAATCCCTGAATACTCCCCTCTTTTTTCTCCTTTTTCTTTTATGATAAATCATACGGGGTGTGAGAATAGTGGAGGTAGCTTAGGCTCTGATATTTTCATTGATAAAGCGAAAATGGGAGAACGTGAGAACAAAAGGCTAAACCAAAAGAGAAAGCCGTAAAATAAAGAGGCAACCTATAGAAACGGCCTCCAGTCAGTCAACCTCTTAGATACCTTGAGCTGAAACTTAATGGACTTATAATCCCATCGAATTTCCACAATAAACTAAATCAAACCAATTCGCAATAACGCACTCACATAAACCCTACAAATCAAAAGGCAGAAACTACCCACAATTCAGCCATAACAACAAACAAAATTAAAAAAAACAATTAGGTACCTCAGGGTGAAGAACATCCTCAATACCATTCGCTAATGGCGACCGCGTCAAGGAACTGGAATGAGCAAAGCTATGTGAGCTCCTCCGATCAGATACAGAAACATCACCTTCTCCTCCATTAGAGCCATAGATCGCGAATTCCTCTTCGTCATCGTCGTGGTGCACATCGAGAGCTATCTTATTCAAATTCTCCTTCAAATTAGCTATGGAGCTCCACATAATTCAGACACCAGAACCCCAGAAATCAGAAATGGCTCGTAAATTACGGTAAACGAGCACCGTAATTGCAAGAACGATGAAAACAGAAGGATTATGTACCAAAAATTTGCAAGAACTGGTAAGGAAAACAGATTGAGAAACGGAGGGAACTGAATTGTGCAGATCTGACTCTGTAGAGTTGGTGGAGGTGGAGGCGAAGACGAAATGTATTTTCTTGTAGAAATGGCAATTAATAAATTTGAGGGAGATGAGTCGAAAACACGATTTTGGTTTTATCTTTTGTGTGCGTTATGAATTGTGTGTCGTGAGCGTAGTAGTCTGTCGGTTTTTATCAGTCGATATGTCGATTAATAAATGACATCCAACAGTTTTTTTTCTTTTTGTTTGTGGATTTTGTTTTTTTAACTACAAATCGGAGAAGTAGAAAAGAGTTATGGTTTTTTTTTTATACAATTATTTTAACATAGTTTGATTTTTTTTTTTTTAACTACAGTTTTTTTAATAAAAATATTTTTATTAAATTTTTAATTAATATTGCACCTAATGAAAATAAATGAATATTAATATTTTTATTAAATTATACTTTCGTATTCTACTTGGAATATATTGTATATTGATATAATTATGTACTAAAAATAAGTATATTAGTATAGTTTTAACGTGAGAATCTTAATTATAAATGATGATTTTTTTTTATTCAAATAATGTGTTTCCTTCTTAAAAGTAAACTTCTCTTAGTAATAAAAATAATGTTAAATAATGAAAAATATTGTTTTCAATTAAAAAAATAATTAAAGTGAAAATGATTATCTTAATTAATAGATCAAGGGACATAATCTTATAAGAATTTCAAAATGGTAAGAAATATATGAATTCAAAATTTTATGCAATAAAAGATATAAAACCATAAGTAATTTTCATTCAAAAATTGAATATATATATATATATATATATATATTAGATAAAAAAGATAAATTTGTAGAAAAAAATGATTTTATACGTAACATTGTGTGAGGCCCACTTTATTCACATTGTACATTGAAAGTAAGGTTCATGTTATATTTATTGTGGTTTTTACAATAGTTGAGGGTGACTTTATGAGGGTGACTTTATGAGGGTGGCTTGTATATTATTTGACGATGTATATTATGAATAACCATCATTTAAAATAAAACGACCACAAATAAGAGTTGAGTCATGATACCCTAACTGCGTGTTTTGAAAATTATGGGCCAAACACACCCTAGAGTTAAAATGCGCACTATGACTAACCATAAAACTAGCAGAAACTTATTCGGGTGATAGACTAACAATCAATGATCACTTTTAATGTGTTAGTTTTTCATGAAGTTATTCAATGCACTACAAATATATATGGTCGAGTTTTAATGTGTTAGTAGGGGTGTAAACGGCTTCGACTCGATTTTTTTAGCATAACTGGAGCCGAACTAGTTGTATTCAGTCAGAATAATCGATTTTTGATTTATCAAGGTAATCACGATACGACCACGGGCGACCCCATATCGTTACGCGAATTCAAAACTTATAACACAGAGAAGAGGGTCGTGCGCCATCTACGCTACCAATACTGGATGTTAGGGGTTTGATCGTTTTAATATGTATTGTATCGATTGGATAGGTTTTTTCGGCTCCGCTTTTTCCAAAACATAAACCGGCAGAACATCTTCGATTTTATTAACTTCTAACCGATTTTTCAAACCGAATTGCTTATAACCCTAACTGATATCGGTTTCGGTCATATTTTCGGTTTGTTGATTCTTTACTTGCATTCCCATGCATAAGAATGTTACTCCCATTCATTGTTTTAGTACACAATCACTTTTGAGAATTTTTTATTTTAAATTTAAAAATGTCGATCAAAAAACTTAAATATAGATAAATTTAAATTTGATATTAAAGTTGAAATGTATTTTTTAATATAGGGTTGTTATTAAAACAAACTCTATGATTGATGGTTATTTTCTATAATATAGCATTTTGTGTATTGGTTTTTAATTTGACCTTATTGGAAAGCGTGGATTCAAACAACCGACATGTTTGAGGGTATATACGAAATGATATTAAGCTTTACTAATCATAGATTTGATAATGTATTCATCAATTGAATTTCACTCCATAATAATTGACATGTTATATCGATTAAAAATTAAAAATTCAGAATTCAATTATCTCCCTAATTAAACTAAATAATAATAAGTTAGTAATATATTCTTAATTAAATAATTTTTTTATAAATGTATTATTCTCAAATGCTTTTTGGGGCAAAGTTTTAGCTTGTAAAATGCTCCAGACAATGACACTCTCAATTGTTTCTCGTGTGTTTGGATAAAGGATTTGTAAGTGTTTATCCAGTAATTGACTCAACCTCGCGTTTAAATGAATATAATCGTAGATAAACATTTTTAGAAACCTTCCTCTACATTATAACTTCTACTCAAACCATTTATAATCTCTCAATCCAAATTCAAATGACAACTTCTACCACAACCGCTCATAATTCATCTATCTAAACACTTACGACCGCTCAATCCAAACAATGTTTTATCATCAAAAATCTTATAATCACTCAAATCATATCATGTTGTACTAATTGCAATTATCGTATATGTTAAGCACTTTTAAATCAAAGTTATCTTTGATTCAAATATCAAAAAGTTTGAATCTTTCAAAACAAGAATTTTGTAGGTGCTTGATATACCCGATTAGAATTAACTCTTCCTTTTTTACTTTATTTTATTTTTTGAAAAAAAAAAAAGAAATAAAAATAAGAGCATGTGTAACATTTAGAAAATTCTATAATGTTTGTTACATAAATGTTATAAATGTATCTTTATCTCCATATTTAGAAAATTCCATAATTTGTAACATAAATCCTTCAAATATATTTTTCTCTTATCTTCTGGGTATAGGGTACCCTATAAAAAAGGGGTCCACTCTTAATAAAAGCCTAATAGACAATTAACATTAATATATATAGGTTTACTTTTGAATTATTGAAGGGGCATATGAAAATCAATTTTCTTGCCTAAATCAGAATTAATTAAATAATAAATGCAATAAAGCCTTTGGTACTGTTTCCATTTATGTGTGCTAATAAGTCATACAGCCTATATGAGTTTTCCCTTCTAAATTGAACAAGTCTAGGGTTTAAATTAGTCCATCAATTTGAATTGTGGTCCCAAAAATTTCAAAACTAACCCATCAAATTGGTTAAATTTGACCATGTGAGCTGGTCTACGAAAACTATTCTAAACCGAGAGTGAAAGCATACAACACGTTGCATATAAAAGCAATAGCTCAACGTCGTTAACATGTGCTAAAAAGTCAAATATTCAAATATTTCCACAATTGTTGAACTAAAAATAAGTTTTTTGTTTTTTCGAGTTGACAAGGAAACTCTGTCGGAGTTAATCGAACCAAACTGCTTACATTCGAACCGAGGCAGCTTAACCAACCAACAAAGTGACCAAAAATGACGAGAACGCGTCTTAATATAAGCTCAACAATCAAGGAGGGGGTGATTGGATTTAGAGGCGAAGAAGAGTAGTTCAACTCCTTGTTTGTTTTTAACACACCACAATCTCTTCCGAACTCCTCTTCAACCTCTCTTCGACTTCTATCAAACATCTCATCAAATCTCAAATCAAAATTTATGTCAAATTTCGTATAAAATAAACATCTTCACGGCCACAACTGTCGGAATGAGACAGACTTGGTCCTTTTCACACTAACAAAGAATAACCCACAATAAGATCTTTAATTAAAAGTGGCATATTCTCTTTCTCTCCATAAACAAGTTCAATGGCAGCAGATTCAAAGTTCAAACACAAAGAAACCCAGAACAAGAACAACGTGGAATGGATTGGATTTTATATATCATTTTTCATTTAATATCAATTAAAAAGTTCTGCAGAAGAGAGAATTCAAGGTAAATTAAGTCAAATAACAAAACCAACAAGAGAGGGAAGCAAATTCATATGAAAAACAGCAGTAAGCCCACAAAAAAAAACAAAAAAACAGCTACCATTAATGAGAAGTCTAGATAAGAACTAATGAAAGATCTGACCTTCAACTTCATCCTTCATTTTCATCCATGAGTATTCACAGCTTCCCAAAGCAAGTTCTTAGGAACAGGGTTGGTCAAGTCTCTAGCCTGCAAAGCAGCAGTTCTAAGAGTTCGAATGGTGCGAACGTTAGCATCCCAAAACGACAAGCTTCTGTACGGAAGATTATGTTTCTTGCAAAGCTCAACAACAATCGGAGAGATTTTCCTCAATTGATACCTAGGCATTCTCGGGAACAAATGATGTTCAAGCTGAAACTGCAATCCACCAAACAACCAATCCATCCATGGTGAACAAGAGATATCCAAAGTTCCACTTGCTTGCTTCTGAAACCAATCATTTCCAGTGGGTTTCCCAACATAAACATCAGCAGAGAAATGATTGAGGCAGAATTGTATATGCTGAAGAGATGTAACAACAAAACTTGCAACTACAAACATAACTCTCTCAGGCCAATTGGGAAGATATGAAACCAGAAGAGGAAACCATGTCCAAAACACAAGAATCCCCAATATGTTCATTGCTCTATCAGGAACTTTTCTAGTGGAAAACAAGAGCAAGAATGTTTGCACAAAGAGATTCACTCTACCAACACACATAACAGGGTAAAACGAGAAATGTTGGTAACTAACAAAGAATCTAGCCAAGGAATCAAACTTCAGCTTCCTACCATAGAAATGAGATGTCAAAGACTTGAAGAAATTAGTGGAAACAGCAAAAACAGGGATGTGTTGAAGATCTGGATCATGATCAAGGCTGTTACAAGAGATATGATGAGCATTATGAGTCCATTTCCACCAAGCTATACTAATACCAGTAACACAATTCCCAGATAGAAATTGAGCTAATTTGTTAAATCCAGGGCTTGACATTACATTAGAATGCCCAGAATCATGACCTACATAAGCACTTAGAATCCAGAGCAAACCCAAAATCATAGCAGAACACAGATGAACTAAAACACTCTCAGATTTCAAAACCCCATAAAACACAAGAAACATCATAACAGCAACAGAAATGAATGAATACATGGTAACATGCCCTTTCTTCTCAAACAAACCTTGCTTCGAAAACTCAGCAGCAAGGCGTCTATAATCCTTAGAAACCTCAGAAACCTGAAAATCCTCGAGATGAAATCCAGTGAACAACCGATCCAAATACGCCCAAGCGGTGCCAGGATGATAAGCAATGAATGCATCCGTAACATCATGACCGGCTAAATTGAGAAATGGCGTATCTCCGCCGGGATGTTCTTTAGCCCAGTCTGAAACATTATACACCTTACCTTGAATAGAAATCCACAGATCTCCGGGTTTGTTGTGCTTGAGAAGCTCCTCAGACGAAATGTACTTCTTCTCGGCCGCCATAGCCGAACCAGACCTTGAAGAATCAGCAATGGAGGAAAAGGGAATCGAAAAGAAACGAAACCCAGATGAGAAAAGGATCAAACGGAGAGACCCTCGTCGAAAATTTGTCGATTTGATTCGTTTTTGTTAGTGGGGTTGCGTTGGGAAATGCAACCCACCGTTTGAGAAGAGGGGTTGTTTGTAAATTTGGGGATTTTAAATTTCTTTTCTTGATTTCAAAATCTAGAAATGTGAGAACCCCTCATTCTGAATTGCAATGTTCATAGAGATGGTTTTAATATAGAAAGAAAAAAACGGATTCAAAATGAATTAGAGGCGGTGATCATAAACAGCGAAGTACACGGTACAAAAACTACATGGATTTAGGCCTTAGCTGCCCGTTTTCCACGCATCTGCATCGGTTTGCCTTAGCCGTGTCTCACCTGCGGGTCGCTGTAACATCCTAATCTTTTTTAAATACTATATTTAAACTTCACATCTCAAATTATATTAATATTTTTATCCCAAATAAGTACTTACATCTTAAGGCACAAAACTTTGGGTTCTATTTCTTTAATTCTTCAACCTTAGTAACGTCAAATTAATTTTTCAATATCAAATTAAATCTATTGTTTTATTTATATCACAAATACTAATTTTTTTAAATTTGTGATTCTAAATTAAGTCGTAATCAAATTATTAAAAATGTGTTAATTACAACGCTTTTTAAATTTTATGAGAGATAATTGCTCAAATTGAAAGATTGAACACGTCACTTCATCCACCACAAGACCAGACCACTATGTAACTATAATGGTTAAAAAAATAGATCAAAAGTTATATTTATCTACTTAATTTGTATGCAATTTACAAATAACATATCTTATGGGTAGGTTTTATCAAATCATAAAGATTATGCTATATTTTCTTCAATTATAAAAACTAAATTCTAGCCGTCATTAATAGAGTAAATTTTTATTTTCTTGAAATTATATGAATCAAATTTATAATTTCTTGAAATCATAAAGAATATAGCTTTTATGGTAAAAAATAAGTTAAATTTTGTTCACGATGATTTTAGAAACTGAAATTTAATAATTATTTACGTCCATAATTAACGATATAATTTCACTATTAATTCCTAATTAATGTTATTTTTTTTGATAAATTCATAACTTAATTCATAATTTTACTGTTAACTAATTAACTTTTATAAAAAAAAAAGTCAAGAACTTAATTCCCTAATTAAAAATAACTGGATGTATATTTTTAGAATTTATCAAATCATACTAACAAAATTTTAATTTTATTTTGAACTAAATTATAGTTGTTGACTCCAAATTAATATATATATATATATATATATATATATATATATATATATATATATTTTTGTCATATATGACATAATTTAAAATTTATCTTCTCATCATTAAAAAAAGAAAATATTTGAATTAACCAAAATAAAAGCTCACTAAACTAAGTATTTATGGTCTAAAGAGGAGAAGTTCAAATTTTCAATTAATAATTAATATTAGATTAAATAAAAAAAAAATTAAGAATTTAAATCTCCGAACAAATATAGCATAGAAACAAAATTTGGTAGTATAAAACAAAAGAAACCAATTTATACATGTCCATTTATTTAATTATTTAATTATTTATTTAAAAAAGATTGTCCATATATATATCAACTAAAGTAATATATGTCGAAATATAGTACTATAAAGTTTCCTAATTCGATACAATACGATAAATGAAACAACTTTATGTTAAAATGATAGGTTGTATTAAAATACACTAATAATATAACCTATCATGTCACCACTAAATAAATACGACCATTAATTAAATTAATATTTTAGATTAACGAAATTAAAAAAAAAATTAAAAAAATAAAAGAATTATATTTCCGTAACGTGTACTGTCATGCGTGGTGAGGGAGACGACCGCGTCGAGGTAAATTGAAATCAAAGATAAGATTAAAAAAAGAATGGACGGCTGAGATGCAAGAATAAATAACATTGCTGTCTCGGAATATTATTATTATTCTTTTTTTTTTAAATCAATATTTGTGGAGATATTTTGGGAAGGAGGTGCCAGTTATTCCCAGCTGTTACTTTTTTTTTTTTTTTTTTTTTTTCATTTGTTAATTATTTATAATTTTTTTAATTATAAAAAAACTCAATTAAAATTGTTCTAATATAGTGGAGGTCACACCAACCAATCTAGAAAGCATATACCCATTACAATTACAAGATCTAAAATAATAAGAAAGTAAAGTATTTTCCAAACTAAGACCTAAATTCTTGGAATCGAATAGGTTAGTGGCGAGTAATTTCATTGTTTTGTGTTATTTCAGTTTAACACCAACGTCACGGGTTCAATCTGTGAAATCAAAATTGAGAGTAACAATAAAACTTCAATTCGGAATTCGGAGAAAGGCAATCACTCATTCTTAAGAGAGGTGGACGGAATTTTGGTATTCGATTATCAGCGTCTTCTATGTAGGGTTCGGTAGTCCACCTCTTTCATTTGTACTCAAAAAAAAAAATGATGGTGGATGGTGGGACTCACATGCCTTTAGAAAATTTGTGACAAAAGAATGAAGGAAAGGTGATATATTATGATGAAATAGAACATGGAATGTCTTTTCCTCCTCTTTAAATTTCTATCAAAAGTTTTAAACAAATTCAAAATTTTGAATTGGTTATTATTATTTTTTGTTTAATTCAATTAAATTAAAGAGACAATCCTACTCAACATTTATATTTTCGAGTTTGGTTAAGTTGAATTTAATCCATTATTATATTATAAATATTAGTAATTCCGTCAAATTATAAATAAGCTATACATAAATAAAATGAAAATTTTAACCATTATATATCAATATAATGAAAAATCGCACACCATTAATCATATATTTATGGCTCATAAAGAAAGTAGTGAAATATGAAAATAATATATATAACTTATATAAATAAATAGATAATTAAACTCAACAAAAATAGTTCACATAATTTGATTTTCTTAAAGTAAATAGATAATTAAACCAAGCTGAGAGCTGAGAATCTAATTTATATAATACAACTATATTATAAATAAGAAGGATAAAAATCAGAAGGATTAATGGTGTGCCGTCCCAAAATCAGAAGGATAAAAAAGCCTTATTCAGCTCGATTAAGGGTCGTTTAGAGAAGTGCTTACAAGCTTGGAAGGGGAAGTTGCTTTCGAAAGGGGGTAAGGAGGTGTTGGTGAAGGCGGTTGGCCAAGCCATTCCTACCTACACCATGAGTTGTTTTAAGCTTCCGAATTCGTTTTGTAATAGTCTTGAGCAGTTGTGCGCTAGATTTTGGTGGGGCAGTGATGGGGATAGGAGCAAAGCGCATTGGATTTCTTGGAAGAAGCTTTGTAGAAGGAAAAATCTGGGTGGGTTGGGGTTTAGGAACTTAAATCTTTTCAATCAAGCCATGCTCGCCAAACTTAGTTGGAGGATCATTAAAGATCCTGTTAGTCTGCTCAGTAGGTTGCTTTCGGGTAAGTACTATAAAGAGGGTGATTTTTTGAAAGCGAAGTTGGGGAGTAATCCTTCTTATGCGTGGCGTAGTATTTTGTGGGGTAGGGAGCTGTTTGAACAGGGGTACAGGTGGAAAGTCGGGGATGGGGCTTGCATCAGGATTAGTCAGGATCCCTGGATCGCTCGTCCGGGAAACCCCTGGGTGAGTCGTGTTCCCCGTGGCCTGGAGAATTGGAAAGTCGCGGATCTTATTGTGGGTAGGGGGACCTGGGATGTTGATGGCATTAAGAATCTTTTCGTCGAGGACGAGGCTGATGTTATTCTTGGGACTCCCCTGAGTGAGACGGGTGGGTCTGATGAGATTATTTGGAATTATTGTCCTAAAGGGGTTTTTTCGGTTAAGAGTGCCTACCAGCTTGCTTTGGATATCGCTGATCGCGGCTTAGCGTCTTCGTCGGGTGGGAATGGTTATGTCTCGGTCTGGGAAAGCTTCTGGAATACCCGTTGTCTCCCTAAGGTTAAGATAGGGGCGTGGAATGTTATTGCTAATGCAATCCCTACTAGGCGTAATATTATGGGTAGGAAGGTGGATGTGGATAGTAGGTGCCCTCTTTGTCATAAGAATTATGAGACTAATATGCATATTATTAAAGAGTGTAAGTTTGCTTCCAGGCTGTGGATGGATGTGTTCCCCTCCTTGGTGGACTTTAAGATCTATTTTTCGAAGGTGGGGCTGGGTATTGATTTTTGGGAGAGGCTTTGCTTGAAAATCGGTAAAAAGGAGAGGTTTAAAGCCTTGATCGTTATCTGGAGCCTTTGGAATTTCAGGAATCAGGTGTTGAATGGCAATGGGTGTGCAAATTTCCTTAGGCTCCAGTCTGGTGTTGCCAAGATGATTGATACTTTCTATGTTTCTTTTTCAGGTTCCTCGGGGGCCGTTGGGAGTTCGAAGGAGCAGCTGCAGGATTCGTGGGAAGCTCCGCCGCAGGGTTTTTGGAAGCTCAATGCGGATGCATCTGTCTGCCCTAGGTCCGGAAAAGGGAAAATTGGCTGGATCGTTCGTGATGGTAATGGGAAGCCGATTATTGCGGGGATCAAGTCTGGATTGAGAACTGTGCGGTTAAAGTCCTTGAAGGGGTGGCGATCAAAGAGGGCTTGAGGAACACTGTGGATCTTTGCTCTTGGATCCCTCCTCTGATTGTGGAATCAGATGCTAAGGAGGTCGTTAATGCTCTGCAGGGTGTGGAGAG
>JBBMEG010000004.1:12194348-12215082 GCA_037832605.1 Cyclanthera cordifolia
GATTATTGTCCTCTTATTAATTTTTTTTTCATAAGGTTTATGCTTTGGCTCCTTGGTTTCTTACATCTATATCTTTGACTTGTGTTTTGTTTTTGGCTTGGCTTGAAGACTTCATAGTTATTTCCTTCGTTTGATGCATGAAATTTCCTCCCATTTTTATATTTTGCGTTTTATATGAAATAGGTTATTACTTTACAGAACAATTTTTTTTTTGAACTATCTTTTAGCATTAAAAAAAAGGCTAAAAAGATGATGTACAGGTGGATCCTTACCTGCTGCCGCAGTCAGCATTCCCAACTGGTGGACTATACTTCAAGAACCAGTCATGGGTACAGGAAACCAAGGGAATGCATGTTATAATACATAATAATTACATCACAGGTTTTGAGAAGAAGATTAAACGTTTCCGAGAATTCAACCTATGGTATGTGGATGATCATACTCTTGAGTCTCCTCTCGGTCGCATATGAGAAAGAAAGGTGTTGTCATTGTTCTCCTCCAATACAAGGTACACTCTTTCAGAACTGCAGTGGAAGGCTGCTCTATCAGGTTGTGTTTGTGTGCCATTTATGAAATGGGGGTTGGGTTATTACTTATTATAACCCAATCCATGTATGGCCCACTGCCACCGGTTATAATAATCGATTGGTTGGACCAAAACCAAATTGCTGTTTACATAACCTCCATTGTCGTATCACATAGTACAAGTCTTCGTTTGAGATTAACTATTTCTTCTTTCCTGCTAGAAACATGCACCCTAAACCCCATTTATTATAATGACCTATAATAACTATTTCCTTTGTCTTATTATAACTCTCATTCTAATAACTTTCGATTCAAACACGTTTATCCTAACCTATGTTATAATAACCTACATCCCAAACACAATTTATAATATAACTCATCGTTTATAATAATCCAATTGGTGCCTTGCCTCAGATCAGCCTTTTGTTGGAACTATATTTTATTCATAATTTGTTATCATGACAACAATGTAGCAGCTTTAGCAAATTCATTAAATCATTTTAACATTTAGTTTCGATTATTACCATTTATTATTCTGAAAAGTTCACTCAAACTCATTGATTAAATTCCTTTAAAATTCTGTCTGCAGAAGCTAGATTTATTATTATTATTATGGATAATATTCTAAGCTTTCATTAGTAAAGAATAAAAAACACAAGGGCACAATAAAATAGAGCCCACATGAATGTGCAAGGGAGCAACCTACACAAATGGTTTCGTAAAATAACACATAACAAATAATTACAAAAACTTAGAAACAGAAGTCTTGAGAATGAGAATGATATGGAATTTAACGAGAACCCAAATATCACAAAAAAAAAAAAAAAAAAAAAAAAAAAATCCTCTCTTCCTGTCTAAATAATTCCATTAGTTCTTTTCAAAAGATCCTTAGATAGAACACTCCAGCTTACCGTGAAATTCTCCCTTCTCACAGAAGGGGAGAAACAAGAGACTCATTAATCAGTTCTCTTCCCCTCTAAAAAAATTCTATTAATTATTTGCCAAAGGTCCCATAAAATAACACACGCCTCAGCTTACCACGAAAATTTTCCCTTCTCACAAAAGGGAAGAAACAAGAGACACACCAATCATTCCTCTGCAATCTCTCATTCTCACCAAACAAACTCAAACTCCTCTTGAAAATTGGTTCGAGTATACGAATTTATGACATTCTTGTAGCATCAATCTTTTATATGTTACTCCATGATCAAATCAATGGAGATAGTTGTCATCATTTATATAACCATGCACTTTCCTTCTTCTAATCAACGTGAGATACTTTGTTTGTATCTCAACATCACTCATAGCAATTCCCACCGACAGATTCTTTTGGTTATTACTAGTATGCCCCTACTAATAATATTTCTCCCTACTCCTAAACGTTCTTTCATCTTATTAACAAAGACCTTACAGAAGTTGAGTACGGCGTAACAAAGATTGTATTTAATAATGAGTTGAGGACTTCGAAGGCAATTGTGGACACTTTTGTTGAAATTTTCCATAAAACCATTTCTGTGCGTGTTTCTTTGCCTAATTCCCCAATTATGAAGAGCATCTCCATTCATTTAGTTGGGTTTCCATGTGTATTTGCTTTAGTGTATATCACATTTATGTCTCTTTGTTATACATGATTTAGGTAGAAGGAAACAAGCAATTGATGAAGGAAAACTTGCATTGTTGATGGAGGGAAAAAAAGGAAATCTTGAATTTTGAAGTTGAGATTTTCCATTTGCTCTTGGAAAATGTAGGACATTCTTAACACTTCAGTAGTCCTATTCAATTCTTGAGGATAATTCATTTATTTAGTTTAATTCATGGACTAGATTAATGCAACCTGAATTTGAGTCTTCATGGTGACGACATTTTCTTCCAGTGTTGTTATATTAGCAGAGGCGTCAGGTATAACCATGCATGTAAATATTGTCGATAATGTTATGCTTCAAACCCCAAAATTTCTTTATGGTTTTTCTTTTTCCACCTAAATGTCAAGTTCCTTGAAGTCCAGGTAGTTTTTTTTTAAAAAAAAAAATATTGCTGTCTCTGGGCTCGTTTACATGGATGGCATATCCCCTGAATGTTAGATTTTTGGGAGGTGATAGAAAGTTTAAAAAGGTATTTGGTTTGGATTACTGTGTTAAGTGTTAGTTTTTCTACCAAGGATGATGATGTTGATGGAAATGTGGAGGCCTAAAGCGATATAGAACTTATAACATTTGTGTATACTTAATTCCATATGTTCCCCTTTTGTTTTGTTTGTTGAGTTCTAGTTTATTTATTTAGATTTAGAGTACGACGTCTTGAACCTGTAACTTCTTGATTACTATATTCTATCCTTATCTTCCTATTTTCTCATTGGTTTTTAATCTCTACACATATCACAAGTTTTAGTTCGTGGTTTATAGTTACATGAGGCGTCAATCCGTGGCCACATTTTTAACGACTCAGTACAATGTAACATTTGTACTAATAAGAGCAGCGATATCATTGTACTCCTAACGATCAAGATGTCATTGGTTAGAATTTTCTATTAATTGTTAACCCAACAAAAGGTAATATTTGTTTTAGCAAATAAATATGACAAAATCAAATAAATAATAAAAATGATTATTACTCATTTTGAAAATTACCATTTTTTGTTCAAAATTTAAAGGCTATTCTAATTGATCATCAATGCTTTCAAAGTAAAATGTATTAGAGTTTAAAATAATTTATAAATGATCTTTAAGTAAAAGGGACATCAATTAATTAAATAGTTTAACTTGTTTGAATTGTGAATCACATGTTCAATAGTGTAACTTCTTGTATTAAAAAAAAAAAAAAGTTGGCATGTTTGAATTGTGAATCACATGTGTTATCGTGGTTAAATATTTTAATTATAGTTATTTTGAGGTAGTTTTGACATATTGCTGAGATATTTGTATATTGTGCTAGTATATATAGCATCTTGTGAGATTTGAGAGAACTTGAAAGAGCAATATCATCTTCTTTATTGACCTACTTAGATGTTCTTCATTAAGGCATCATGAATCAGAGTTGACATTTGAGTCATAATAATAAATGTAGAGCTAGTTCTTTAAATACTTAATATTGTTATCTGTCATCTCTTTTTCATCTTTGCTTTGTATTTTGGCATTTGATAATCTTATTCTGATTTTGGCAGATTTGAAAAAAATCTAATCAATTTAGTCTTAAAAATTAAATATCAAATAAATAATGAATTCAAACCTAAGTTTCTCTGACTTGCGCAACATGAATTAAAGAAGTTGGAGCCTAAGTGGCTACACAAGTCTTGATGCCCAATCAAGAAGAAAGCAGTTCAAGTGAAAAGAAGATGACCAGTGAGGCTATAAAGGAGCAAAAGGTTCAAAGCTTTACAAACTGAGTGAAAGAGCGGGCTTTGACCTCATTAGCACGGGAAATGAAAAGATTAGTAGTGACAAATACCTCATTCTCTATCTCTAAGCTAACTGGTTGACCTTCGCGTCAATAGAGCCTAAGTCAAATTGGCAAACTCTCTTATCTTACTTTTAGTGCTTATAGTCTTGTCAATACCTTGTCAAATGAAATGGGAAAAATCAATCGGGGAGTTAGGTCCAAACCACATGACACCCGTATAACCAATTCAAAAGGAATGAGGTGCCATGAGAGAAAGTCACAACCACAATCTAGAACACGGGCACCATGTTACTATTGGACAAATTTCTTATATCATAACTCGTGCGACTGATAAATCAAAAAGAGTACTTTTAAGCGGTCCATTTGATTGCAAGTCGAGATGTCTTGACAATTAGGGCTGAAGTATCTACGAGTTCGTTTTTCTTGAGGTTTGATGGACATATGCTGAAAACAAACCAAATCCATATACCATAGATGCTTTAGGTTATTAACTTTGAACTAAATTCACGTGTATGCCCACGTACTTATCCAATTATTCATCTAAATAACTAATGACATATCGTCATTAATCCTATTAATGCGATTAAGTTGAATGACATTGGAATATTAAATGCACAATTACTAAAAAATAATGATATTTATTAATAACTAAAATATAACATTATATAAACGGCTAATATTAAATATTTTGTTCTTTATTTATAAAGGGCAAATCCCCTAACACCATGTTTCCTGATCATGTAATGTACTTCATGATCTAGTTAGATGTTTTGATTGATGAGATAGTTGTGGTTCATATATTTACTCGTAGGTATGATTAGACTTTGTATATTGTATTCTGATGATCGGAGACTTTTACCAAGTATATTTGTATTGAAATTTATTGTAGTGGTTCCGCTAGATAAACATGAATTCTTCCATGATGGCTAGCTCGATAAAATTTGATTAGACCATAAGGGGATTCTCGAATAGTTCTTTTATTTGTATATTTAGGTCTTTTATCTCAACATGTTGAGAGGGAGTTTATTTATAGATGTTTTATGTATAATTTTAAGTGTTTGCACAGAGTTTTCTTGAGGTTTGATGCATAAAATTTTGTTTATGCCATGTGTTTTGGATTTAAAAAAAAAGTGATCAAAATATTGAGAAATTATTATAAATATCAGCTTTTCATTCGCTTATTTTAATAGTTTTTTAAAAATAAATAAATAAAATAAAATCTTACACATATTTTCATTTATTTTTTAATAATTTCGATTTTGTCTCTATCTTGAATGAATAAGTATCATAGAACTCAAAAGGCTATTATCTAATCAAAAATTTTGTGATACATAAAATTTGTTTAAAATTTTTCAATACATGAAAAATCTTCAAATCAAGAAGGATCTTGAGCTGTTTAAAGTGATGAATTTAATTCACCGTGGCCATCTATATAAAAATTAATTTTTAATGAATTTTCTTGACATCCAAATGTTGTAAACCAAGCTGTATTACAATAGGCTAGGTGTGCTGGCATGGATAATTATGGTTATCAAAACAAAAAAAAAAACCTAAAACTATAACTATTCCCCCTAAAAATGGAGTGTTGAAACAGAATTCCAGTTGAATTAGAATACTTCAATTTATTTCTATAAAAAAAAAAAAAACAAGAAAAGAAAAGAAAGAACAAAAAAAGAAGAAAAGAAAATTCCCATCTGTTTGTTCTACTTAATCCCGATTAACATGCGAACCCCTATATTTGGCCAACACCCACCAATTTACCAGTAAAAATCTTTGAAAATCTTTGATCTTTGAGACCCATTTGGAGTTGAGTTTGACAATGGCCGTATCCACGTCAACGTCCTTTCTCAAACCTCGCTCGCTAAGTTGAGCAACTTCACTCTCAATCCCTCAACTCACAAGCATCCTCTAGTTTTATTTTTTTTCCTCTGAATTTACTGCCTGTACTGCCAAATCTGCTGCTGCCCATTTAAGCAATTGTCGGCAAGTGCTCAGTCATTTTTGTTTTGATTCTAAATCTTGAAATTCCCAATTTCTGGCTGCGAATTTGGTGTTTTTTGATGCGATTGATTTTGGGATGTTGAGTTGAGGCGTTTTACTTTACTGTAATTGAATGGAAGCAAATGGGTTCACTGGAAAATGGATTTCCAATGAAGAGAGACCCTCCTCTTCGTTCTTCATCAGTTTTCAGGGGGGAAAGATTCTCATATATGCAGAGACCCAGATCGAGGTTTTCCCGGTTCTTGCTTTTCCAAAAGATCGATTACTTGCAATGGATTTGTACTGTGGCTGTGTTCCTTTTCTTTGTGGTTCTTTTTCAATTGTTCTTACCTGGGTCTGTTATGGAGAAGAAGTCTGAAATTGGTTTTAAAGATGTGAAGAGAAGTGTAGGGGATTTGAAATTCTTAAAGGAGCTGGGCATGTTGGAATTTGGGGAGGATATTCGATTTGAGCCATCAAAGTTTCTAAAGAAATTCCAGAGAGAAGCAAGAGATGCAGATTTTCAATCTTTCAATAGAACTAGAAATCGTTTTGGGTATAGGAAACCTCAACTTGCCCTGGTAAGTTTGTTGCTGAATCTTTGCTATATTCTAGAAGTGGTTCAAATCTTTGAGCTCTTTGCCATTGACGTTCTCATTTAGTTAAGTTCTCCTTACATGCTTGCTTTTGAGTTCTTCATGGATTGTGAATTCTCCTCTCTTACTTGGCCGTATTTATGGATTTTATACTTCAGTGTCATTGCATGCATGCCTGATGTTGTGTAATGTTAAAATTCCTTTTATTGTCATTTTCTCCTTAAAGGTGTTTTCAGATCTGTTGGTGGATTCTTATCAATTGCTGATGGTAACCATTGCATCTGCTCTGCAGGAGATTGGATATATATTTCAGGTGATTCGTTTCCTAAAATATACCAGAGTGAAATAGTTTTTACACATTGCTTTCTTCCATCTCAACTCCTATTGTGTAGTTAATTTTTTTGGGGACTTGTGGGGATATTTAAGGAAAGGTGTAGCATGATATCTGTCTAGAAGATTATCTCACCAGCATATAATTCGATGTCCCAATGTTTGCTCTACAGGTTTTTTCTCTTCAGGGTGGGCCAGTGAGTGATATTTGGAGGCAGATGGGAGTCTCAGTTACTCTAATTCAAACTTGTGATGAGAGTGAGGTCATCGTTGATTGGCTTAAGTATGTTAATGCAACTTATCAGTATCTTGACCTTTTGATATTTATGTCTACAACGTTCTATTAAATAAGTTTTGTATTTTTTCTAATTATGTTATTGATGTTTTTTACAGCTTTGATGGCATACTTATGCACTCTCTTGAAGTGAAAGATGCCTTTTCATGGTAAGGAGTAGTCTCTTATTTTTCCTTTTTCTTGCATCAAGGACGAGTATGGTCATTTGATTATCATGAGACATCGAGATAGTGTTCAATCAAGATGGTTCTTCTATGAGCTGTAGTTTCATAATTGGGTGAAAAATCCCGTAGCCTAGCCTTCGGTTAATTTGTGCATACTTTTGTAGTTAACTTGATCACCAACAACAGGAATCATTTCTTCTAATTTTTTATGGCCTGAATTCCACCCAACAGCAAACAGAAAAACTTGTCTTCGCAAATTAGCCTTCATCCAAAAAAGTAGGACCCAATTTAACTTCCCCATCATTGCACGGAAACTTGAGCCTTGAATGAATAATAGAGATGCCAAAATCCTGCCAAATGAAAATTTATTACCTTAGAAGCATAATGGCATAATACATCTTGTAATTCAACTCTTTCGAAGTACACCTACATCAAATAAAACAATTAGAGCCAAGGAAAAAAGTGTAACCTTTCTAAATATAGTCAATAATGTTAACTTTCCCAAGCTCGACGATAAAAAAAGGAATTTCTTTGGTATCTTCAGCTTCCACAGGTTTAGAGTTGAAAGTGATGGAACAAGAGGATGTAGAAAACAGTTTTCTGAAAACCAATAGGCAATCCAACAATTAGCAGGTGAAGACATCAAAGAGATCCATAGACCAAACATGATAATATCTATACAGATGATAAAAATTAACACTATAAATAACAGTAAAAAATGAAGCTAACTTCGTTATCTCTTTGTCATAAAAGGCTTTGACGAGTCAGATATTGATGGAGAAGTGGCCATCAAAGAAATACTAGTTCTCCCCACCAGAATTCTAACTCATTTAGGATTCTAGCATAAACTAATTTCTAATGAAGAATAATTGAAAAATATTTGGAGAGAGCAGAACTTGAAGCAGCTTGATATTTGATATTTGATTGATCGAGTTTTCCTTGCAACTTTTGGAATTTTGAAGAGAGAAAAATGAATAAGTAAAGAAGAGTCTTGCTCAACCCATGCTGATTCAGTGCCAGCCTACCTCCTCAAGTAAATAGGCTTTCTAAAGTTGTTTCAAAACTTATTATCTTACTGGTTTCCAAAACTACTAGATTCTAGGATTTTGGTTAGCATAACAAGACAAACCATGAAACGAAAGTTTTCACACCTAATTGGAAGCAAAGGAAATGGACTATTTTGAACTACATTCGGAAACTTAGGGTTAAAACATCTCTTTGTTAGGCCTTGCCTACAATAATTTTATTTATAATCAAAGAACAAGATGGGAAGATTTGAGAGCTTCCCACCTCTCCTAAGAGAATTCACCAAAACAGAAAATAGCCAATGGCCTAATGGTACCCTCCCCCCTAACTAACAACCTCCTAATACTCACTCTCAATGGCCCTTACCACTAATGAACCTTGGGGTCCACACCAACCCAAGTCAGGCTGAACTCGTACCCTTCTAACCCTTTTACATGTATAGGCTTTTATAATTAAGGGCCTATAACATCTTTTGAAATGCAAAGACCAAAATGGAACTTTTCCTAAAATCTCGAAGGACTAAATAAGTACATTGTCGTTTTTTTGATTTAGAAATAAATTTTATTCATGACTTCCTTGATTGTCATGGTTTAGTATATTTTTTCCTTTCTATTTTATTGTTTTTTATTTATCTTTTTGCAGTTACATCTTAGTTATGTTCTTATCCAAGAATTGCCTGTATATATATGCCCATTGTCGAGCCATCTAATATCTTACTAATTTTGAGCTTATTGAAATATGCTGAACTTTATTATTTAGTTAAATGAGTGGGTTGCTCGTTACAGCTTTCTGCAGGAACCTTTCAAATCCATACCGCTTATCTGGACCATCCATGAAGAAACCCTTGCCTTACGCTCTCAAAACTATGCTTCAAGTGGGTTATTTGATCTTTTAAATGATTGGAAGAAAGTATTCAACCATTCAACTGTTGTTGTCTTTCCCAATTATGTCATGCCGGTAATGGTTTACTGAACAACTGATCAACATTAAGAATTTAAGATTAAACTCAGGGATTGACCAATTAATTAACCTGCATATTTATAATGAAGGAGAAAACAGCTAGTTAATATCTCTGTTAAAGTTAAAGATTCACAATTTTTGCAAGTTTATACATTTATTCCTCTTACAGGTTCTTTTCAGTAAGGGTTAAAAAAAAAGCTTGCTTAAGAATTTTGCACCATTCATTGACATACGACTTGTTATGTTTGAAACATGTTGCATGTAAATCATCTTAAAAATTGTTTCCTTGACATGCTTGGTTTTTCGATTAAAAAGTGAACAATTTTTTATGTTATCAACCTGTGATGCATGTAATGACATTGTCACTTATAATTGGTTTTATTATATCTAAAATTTCCACAGATGGCCTACTCTACATTTGATAGTGGAAATTTCTTTGTGATTCCAAGTTTTCCTGCTGAAGCATTGGAAGCTGAAATGGATGTCACCTCAGATGCTGATAATCTGCGTGCAAGGATGGGCTATACAAATGACGACTTGGTTATCGCTGTTGTTGGAAGCCAATTTTTGTATAGGGGCATGTGGCTGGAACATGCAATGATTTTACAGGCCTTATTGCCACTACTTCATGAGTTTTCTTTGGATGGACATTTAAATTCTCATCTCAAGATATTTGTTCTAAGTGGGGATTCAAATAGCAACTACACAATGGCTGTTGAGGTGCTTGTCTGCTTTGGTTTACATCTCGTCAATGAATTGCTAGCTTTTATTGACTAATCCGGTTTTCCTCAGGCCATTGCTCAGAGACTGGCATATCCAAGGAGCGTTGTGATGCATGTTCCTGTTGATTCAGATTCAGATAAAGCTCTAAGTGTGGCTGATCTAGTTATTTATGGTTCTTTTTTGGAAGAACAATCTTTCCCACAGGTTTTGGTAAAATCCATGGGCATGGGAAAACCAATCATCGCCCCAGATCTTGCTATTATTAGGAAATACGTATGTTTCTAATTTTTTATCTTCCAACTCTCTGGTTGCATGCTATAGACGGGATAGTACATATTCTTTTTCTTATCAGTTATAACATTTCTGTCATACATTTGTTCTCAGGCATTGTCTTTTACAATTAGAAAGATTTCACAAATAAGACCAATATTAGTTTGGGGATGTCTTACATTTATTTCATTTGACTTTTCGAGTCTGTTTCTGCCACTTAATTGCTTAGGAGTATTTTCAGTTTTTTGTGTTACCAACAGTTGTTCCTTGTAACCTTTTTTTGGCAGTCCTTTGAGTTGCTTGAAGTCTTTTCTGTGTGGCCTCTTTTTTTGTACTTGCATATTCAATGAAAGATGCCTATTTTAAGAAGAAATATTTATCACGCGTTCAAATACTGGGCAAAGTACTGACTGCACTGGCAATAACAACTAGGTTGATGACAGGGTAAATGGCTATTTGTTCCCCAAGGGAAATTTCAATGTACTGTCCCAAATTATTTTGCAACTGATCTCGAAAGGGAGATTATCACCACTGGCTCGCAGTATTGCTTCAATTGGAAGAGGCACTGTGAAAAATCTGATGGTTTCAGAAACTGTGGAGGGATATGCCTCACTTCTTGATGCTGTTCTTAAGCTTCCATCAGAAGCTGCACTAGCTAAGGAAGTTGCTGAAATCCCCTCCAAGCTGAAAGAAAAATGGCAGTGGCAGTTATTAAAAAGGTTGTCAAATTTGACCATCCTGAACAGATATGAAAGAAGTTCCACAATTTTAGATGAATTTGAAAAGCATTGGAACCACACTAAAAAAGTGAAGCCTAGTAGTCTTATTGCTTTTAATGAGTCATTTGTGTATGGTATATGGGAGGAGGAAAAACATACGGTGATGTCTAATATCAAAAGAAGAAGAGAAGAAGAAGAGGTAAGATTATAGCAGCACATCCTGGTTCTCTAAGTTTTGGTATATTGTTTTTCTTTATTATTATTTTCTTTCATCTTACTATTATTGTTACTTGAATTTGATAGATTAAAGATAGAATGGAACAACCTCATAGCACATGGGAGGATGTATATCGAAGCGCTAAGAGGGCTGATAGGTCTAAGAATGATTTGCACGAGAGGGATGAAGGGGAGCTTGAAAGGACCGGGCAGCCGTTATGCATTTATGAACCTTACTTTGGGGAAGGAGTTTGGCCTTTCTTGCACCGTTATTCTCTTTACCGTGGAATTGGCCTGGTGGGTTGCCTGAAAATTCTCATTGTTTTGTTTTCCATGTGCAAATTTGAAGATGAAAATGGACTGAGATTTTCTTTAAATATCATCCTTCCAAAACCATGTGCTTTTCTACATTATGCAATCATTATAATGGTTTTCTTTCAAGTTCAATGATATTCAAAAATTTTAATTAATAATGTCAATCTGCTTGTGATAAATTCTTAATTATATTGGAGGTTACTAATCTTTTCAGGTGTTTTTTATTTCATTTTCTTATTTCTTTGTTGGAATGAAGAGGTGTCAGTTAGTCTTTTGCCTATAATGTCCGGTTACTCCCTTAAGGAAATGGTTGTCTATATTATGTGCGCTAGGTTTTAGGTTTTGGAGTAACATATGATCTTCCCCTTAGTTTCTTCTTTTTTTTTTTCCATAACGAAATGTTTTTTTACTGAAGAAAATATGTTGGATGAAAGATAAATGCAATTCCCTAGTTCATAAAAATATCATTTTCATTTCCCATCAAAAGTTAAATGTCTATTAATTAATTAAATTAAACAAGCTACTATATTTACCATTTAATATATATGTTAAATATAATTCTGCAGTCCAGTAAAGGCAGGCGACTGGGGGTAGATGATGTTGATGCACCTTCACGACTTCCAATTCTCAATAATCCTTACTACAGAAATGTACTTGGTGAATATGGAGCCTTCTTTGCTATTGCTAACCGGGTTGACCGCGTACACAAGAATGCTTGGATTGGTTTTCAATCTTGGAGAGCGACTGCCAGGAACGTATGTCATCGACTTTACATTATTTACGCAATATTAGTAAATACCTTCCAATTTTTTTGGGTATGAGCGTGATGCAGGTTGGATCCTGTTTCTTTGCAATCCTTCTGCATTGTTAAGAAGAATCACTTTGCATGCTTGTGCAGGTATCATTGTCAAAAATGGCTGAAAGTGCATTATTAGATGCAATTCAAACACGAAGGCATGGAGATGCACTCTACTTTTGGGTTCGCATGGACTCGGATCCAAGAAACCCGCAACAGCTTGATTTTTGGTCATTTTGTGATTCTATAAATTCTGGAAATTGCAAGTATGACCTGAAAACACGTGGCCAAATTTTTATGCAGAAGCATTTGAACACTCTATGCAACCTTTAACATCAATTCTTTCCCCATGCTCATTTTGGATATAGGTTTGCATTCTCCGAGTCATTAAAGATGATGTATGGTATAAAAGGTGATCAGGAATTTTTACCGCCCATGCCTGCAGATGGTTATACATGGTCTACGATGCATAGCTGGGCTCTCCCAACCAGATCTTTTCTAGAATTTGTCATGTTTTCGAGGTTTGGAGATCGTCTCTTATCTTTATCGCACTATTGCTTAAAAGTTTCTATCTTTGACATTTTTTTTTAATCTGCAGGATGTTTGTTGATGCCCTGGATGTACAAATGTACGACGAACACCATTCAAGTGGACGTTGTTATTTGAGTTTGTCCAAAGTAACTTCCCTCTTCTTTTTAGTTTCTCAGATGTGAACATGGAACTATGAGCATTTTCGAGCACATGCCCTCAGTTTGTGTTCACATCATTTTTGTTTTTTTGCAATTGCTGTAGTTGAACTGTATGCTTTTTTACAGGACAAGCACTGTTACTCCAGGGTACTCGAACTCCTCATAAATGTTTGGGCATATCACAGTGCAAGGCGTATTGTGTACGTGAACCCCAAGACTGGCGCAATGCAAGAACAACACATGTTCAATATACGAAGAGGCCAAATGTGGATCAAATGGTTTTCATTTGCCACGCTAAAGAGCTTGGATGAGGACTTGGGAGAAGAAGCAGATGCCGACCATCCCACAAGACGGTGGTTGTGGCCGTCAACGGGGGAGGTCTTTTGGCAAGGTGTATACGAGAGAGAGCAGAATTTACGATATCGGCAGAAAGAGAACAAAAAGCAAAAGAGTAAAGCTAAACTAGACAGAATGAGACGTAGGAGACACCAAAAGGTGATAGGAAAGTTTGTAAAGCCTCCACCAGAGATGGAAAATTCAACCACAACAATTGGTACAGAATCCGTTTTGGAAATTAATTAGCTTAAGGGTTAGTCTAAAGTAGAGCTTAGTCTTAAATTCATTTCATTTTTAACATCTTTTTGCTGTCAATTTTTTATGGAAGGATGTCTTTGTGTTCTTTTTTTCTCTCTTTTTTTTTTTTGTTCAAATAATATATTATTGTGTAAAACTACATCCTTCTTGATTGATGCCATTGTATGTTAACTCACATGTATTTTATTGTGTTTGTTTTTTCTTTTTCTTCTGTCAAGTCCATTTTTGTGGCAATTCCTCTCCTAAATGTAATATTTTCTTGCTTTGGTATTTTATCTTGACGTACGCTAAAACAATATTCGAATCCAATTTGGTATTGGAATGATTTTGTTGAGAAATCATTTGACTTTTCAATAAATCAATTCAAGGTATTAGATTTATGAACAATATCATCTACAATAATGATGAACTGAGATGTAATTATGAACATTCATATTATAGAAAACAGAGATGTAATTTATTTTTATGACATACAGATTTACAGCGAGATGAAATATAAGAAAAAAGATTCCATCACAAACACATATACATTCTCTAGCCTCTCCCGTTTACTTGAACCTGTAATTTTTATTTTTATTTTTATTTATTTTTATTATTATTATTATTTATTTTTTTAATTTACATACAAATGAGACATTACATATTAATGCAGATCTCAAATCCCTTAAGGCTTCATGCGACCATCCAACATTAGAAGTCTAGACGTAGGCAAGCCACATCCTCGCCTTGATTTCTTCTTCTTTGCCATCCTTTTTTCCAAGTCTTTTACTCTTCCACTCAGTTTAGATATAATGGCTATCTGTTCTTTGCCAGCCTCCATCAACTTCTCCACCATCTCTCTCATTTTCTCGTTTTCTTCAATCAGTTTTGTGTGCATCTCCTCTTCATTTCCCAATTTTGGCTTACACATCGTCTCCCGACTTGCATTTGGTAACGCAGGCAGTGATTCTTCACCCATAACAGCAGAAGTTCCATCAGAAGTTGCTTCCTCAGCAGCATAAGACTTGCTGGCCTCATGTTCTAACTTACTGCTGGATGGCATTGGATCAACTACGCATGCCTCTTCTAGAATATCGTCACCTGCACTTTGTTGTTCATCTTTCACAGTTTTTGCCTCATTTTCTACGAGGGGTTCCGATAGTTCCTCTAGCAATTCTGCAGATTCATCATATGCTCGTCTAACCTGGCTGTGTAATTCACTGGATGGCATATGCTGATGTTGCATGTCTTCTAGCACTTTCTCTACCTCATCTGCTGTCTGTTGTTCATTGTTCTGGATGTTATTGTTGGAGTTTGATTGATCCACCAGCAATTCTGCAGATTCTTCAGACGCTAATTCCTTTCCATTTTCACTTTTCCTATGACTCGAGCATTCCTCATTCTGCTCAGAGACAACACTTAAAGCATGAACTTCCTCCTGACCTTCAGGTGGCTTCTCATTAAGAGTTCCATCACCATTTCGTTCAATTTCCAAATCATCTGCATTCTCTTCAGCCTCTGACACATCTCTCTTATCGATTTGCTCAAACTTGTCAGCTTCGGAATTATTTGAAATGTTGTCTTCTTTGGACAACAGTTCATTATCTTCAGCCAACTGATCTTCAATTTGTCCATTTACATCAGGTGCAGAAGTGGTTATCTTTTCAAGTACTTGAGGAGTTGTTAGTTCTGCTTGCATTCCCACTTGATCATCAGACACAACCCCCAAAGAATCTTCTGCACGATGAAAATTTTCTAAAGAATACGCTTGGTGGCTTACAGTTTCTTCTTGCTTGTCCATTTGAAGAACTTCTCCTACTTTTTGCAAGGCATCTTCATTTCGAGTTTCAGGTTCTGTTGCTTCTATTAGTTGCTCTGCTTCATACACCTTAGTGTTTTCATCATTAACTTTTGGCGACTCGCTATTCCCATCCCCAGTTGGCTTTTGAAGTTTTTCGTCTGTGGAGGACATCAGGCCTTCGAAGCCAGCCACATTGGCAATTCTACAAAGAGGTTGCGCTCCATTTGACTCTTTCAAACGACTGTTGCTTCCGTTTTCCCCCTCGTTCACATCATCAATTCTGTTGGCACCGTTGATTACTGCTACATCATCTTTGTTGTGCTCTTCCTCCTTTAAATCATCATGGGGTTCAACATCAACATGTTTAACCAATACTACTTCTGTAGGCTTGCTCACTATGCTGTCAAGTTTCTCCTGAAGAGCTACAAGTTCTGTTGCCAAAGATTTTCGGAACTCCCTTGCACTTGGATGCAGACCCTTTTGAATGCAAAAGTAATGAAAAATTAGATCCAGCCTTCAAATTTACATTTTACTTGCAACATAACATAAACACAAAATCAATTGATGCAAAATAGAAAGATAAATATAACACTTTAATCCCATATCCTCTCAACCTTAAACAGAACTAAAAATTCTTAAACCAACTCAAACGTGTTGTTCAAGCACCAACAGTTTCAATTTTTACCCCTTCCACTTGAGAATACGAGGCGGACAATGACTACTCTTTTTTCAAAGATAAAAGTACTACTAAATAATAAAGGAAGACAAAACATTTTGCATTCAATTCCAATATACTGTTTGCAAAAAAATAATTAAAAAAAAAAAAGTGATCAGTTGATAAATACCTGTATGGCGTCAAGTTTTAGTAACTGTCTCATTATCATTTCTCCAACAAACACTTTTTCTTTCTCATCTTGAAGAGCCAATTCCAGTGCCCTCACACGATTTTGAACCTCAATGATCTGTGAACGAACTTCAGCAAGTTGCTTCATCTTTTTCAGAAGTTCCCATTTTCTAACTTCATAACCACGATAGGCTGACTGAATGAGCAGAGCAGCTTCAACATCTGATAAGTCGGGTTTTCCACTTTTTCCCTCTTCCTGAACTAAGTTCCTTGATCTTACCTTCGACCCTTCATCCACATCCTTCTCAATAGATTGGCTTATTGTTCCGTCTTTCTCCCGGTGTTCAATACTTGCAATTTCTTCCATTTCTTCCTTACAAAATTTGTCAGAAACCTTCTCTTGAGACATCTTCGGTGAGCTTAATTGCTCTCCAGGTTTAGATATATACTCCTCATCTCCTTGATTACCATCAAGGCTCTCATGGGCTCTCACCTCTACTGCCTCAATAGTCTTCTCACTATTTGGCTCCACCTCTACTGCCTTGATAGTCTTCTCACTATTTGGCTCCACCTCTACTGCATCGATAGTCTTCTCGCTATTTGGTTCCATAATAGCACAATTGGTCTTCGAATCCAATTGAGAACTTTCCTTAACAGCAGTTGATTTGGGAGAGCCCTGAGACCTTGAACTGCCGTTGCCAGTTTTCTTCTTTGGAAGAGGATCCACTCTGAGACAAACAGGGGGCAACCTTGATTTCTTACGTGAGGTTGAAGACTGTTCTTTGACATCATTTTTAGACGACTCCCTCTCCTTGATATCTTTTACAGCCTCAACCTTGATGCATCTCCGTTCTTTCTTTTTGTTGGCGTCTTCAATCTTGTGGTTCACATCCATTTGAGGAATATTTGTCTGATTCACTGTCTTCACTACTTCAGGACATTCTCTTGTAGCATCATCTTTCTGCAAGATATTTGTTGGTACTAACTTCCCAACATTAGAAGGCTCTTCAGTGTAATTTGTAGGAGAATCCATATTCTGGACACCCGTTCTAGCACCCTCAAGTCCTCCAAAAGGAGGCATCCAAACAAAAGGAAAGGGGAACTCTTTTCTTCCATCCTCTTGTTGCTTAGTTTGCCCACTTTGAGCTCTCATCCATTCTGCATCAGGCAACCGTGATCCGAGGCGACTCATATCAGACAGAGGCCAGCCACTCCAGAACTTTGGAGCCTTCTCAACAGCTTTCAAATTCTCTGTTGAATTCAAATCATGACATTCCTTATCCTGCCTCACAGTTCTGGTTTCAGAAGGCTCTCTTTCTTTTTGGCTCTCGATATAGTCGGGTGGAATCCACACAATTGGTGATCGGTTATTACCCAATTGTAATGGAATCACTGACCCCGACCTTTGATTGTCGGGTTTCTCCTCCTCAATCTGTGGAATCCACACAATTGGTGATTGGTTATTTCCCAATTGATATGGAACAGATAACCCCGACCTTTGATTGTTGGGTTTCTCCTCCTCGATCTTCAAACAACTATCTTCCTTATGGTTCTGCCCACATAACCTATTAGGACAGCCGCAACAGAGGTGGTTCCTCATCATATTCTTCTCAAACTCATATCTAGGCAGCTCATGATTATAATATGGGTGGAACCAATTGGGCATGTAGGAGTACGGTGGATACCCACCATAGCAGTGCATATGCTGTTGCGTCGGAGCATGAAGGTGGGGTGGTCTGAAATTGTAATAACCAGGGATGAAGTTACCACCATTACAACATGAATAAGATGGCATTGGGTAGCCATGATGCCAACAGTTACGCCCAGAATCATGAAGAGGCATACATGATTTAGTTGGATCCATCATCATGTAAGATGGGTCACTTTCCATACTTGGATACCGATATGAACCAAAAGGCATTTGATTTTTCTGGAACGGGTGTGAGTCTATGTACCCGTGCATGGGAATCATTTGCTCTAGCTGATTTGAAGTCCTCAAAAAGATGCAATAGGCTTAAAAGGAAAAGTGATAGGCCTGTTTGGCTTAGACAATCCTTTTTTGAATCTTGGTTTATTCCTGTTAAACCACATTGTAAAAGACAGCTCGTGAATACGCAGGAAACAAAAATAATAAGCAACAAACACATCTACACGATGCAGAAAACTATCTCTTACATTATATTGTTATTGCCGTTTTCAAGAACTGAATAGGGAAATTTTCATCTCCGAACATGAATTTAAGCCAGTGAGTCAATGTTTAATGTTTTGATTCATTAATTTAAATCCTTAACTTGGATGGGTGTTACACAATCAAAATTTTTTACATACTCAATAGGTAGTTGGTCAACTGATAAATAATACAAAATGTAACCAAGAAACGCGCGACATTATTCTACTGAAATACCTAAATCCAAATTAACGAATTCTCCAGCACAGTTGAAAAGGACCAATATTTTAAAAACAACAATAGTGTCCGGTTCAATCAAAAGAAGGCTTAAAAGATAAAAACTTATGAGTTACAACATTCAACCTCAAAAGTTCAAATGGATCAATTTTTGTGTTTAATACTTAAAAATGAACCAACTTATGGGTAAGAATTCTCCTATCGAAAGAGGGCACCTTCATCACATATACAAGCTTGGACATTGGAACCTCGACTTTGGCGACAGATTCGATCCCCTCCAGGAAAATTAAAAAAAAAAAAAAAAAATCGAATCCCATTTTGCTTTTGGATCGCTCAAAGAGTTCAATTCAAGTTCGACATTTCAAATTTTACGTGAACAATATAAAATTGCGAAAACTGAATCATGAACTACATAAATCAATTCGAAAGAGAATATGAAGAAGCCCATCATGAAAACTTACAGAGTCGGCGATTTCTCGAACAATAAGAATAAAATCCAGCCAATCGATTCCTCCAACACAGTCCTGATGAAGTAGCTCTCGGAGAGAAAATAGATTCAACTTCCTTTTGTCGCCTTTAGAACGATTGAATGTATTCGTCGATATCAGAATTGATGATTTTTCAGAAATGTGGGTCATTTTATACGCCCAATTGGAACAACACTCTCCCGCGCCTTCCAGATTGTTCTGGTGTTCTCCGCCAGAATTAACTGGAAACTGAAATCCCACGTGTATCATGACGTCAGATAAATTGTTTATTTTACTATTCTCTTGCGCTTGTTTTTTTTTTTTTTTTAAAATAAAAGATTTTTTACTTTTTAATGAAACGGCCAATATATAATTTTTAAATATAAACATTTTTAGAGACAATCTTAGACAAATTGGTGGAGAGACTTTCTCCCTCCGTCCTTTCGATTGATTCATTTGTTGTTACACATTTGTTTTTAATTTTTTTTTCAAATATATTTTATTTTTATATCATATATATTTTATTTTATTATTTTCACCTACTTATTTGTGATATTATTATTTTAAAGTCATTCTTCTTATTCACACAATATCATTTAAATATGTACATAACATAAAGTTAACAATTTTATAATAATTTTTATTTTATTTTTCATCTACTAAATGTCATTTACTTTTTTTTTAATTGATTGATAAAACCTAAAAAAATTAATGATTAAAATTAGGGTAAATTATAAATTTAGTCTTTATAGTTTTATGAAAGTTATAGTTTAGTCCATATGATTTGAAAATCTAGATTTTAGACCCTATGGTTTGAAGAAATAGAATTTAGTTGCTATGGTTTGATAAAACTTAAAAAATAGTTCATGTTATTTGTAAATTATAGGCCAATTAAGTAAGTAAATATGATGTATGAATTTTGTACTTTTTGTCCAATCAACTTTTTTTTTTGAATTTTACTTATTTTAAAATAAAATTTCAAATATTCAATTTCAGTTCTTAAATTTTAAAATAATAATAATAAAATTAGTACTAATATAAAATTTTAAATATATTTTTTTAAATCCTACTTCTATAATTTCAGAAATTTGTCAGTGGATTGACTGGTATTAAAATAGTTAAGATTAATGAATATAATTAAATTCTTATTATTTTCAAATTTATCCTCAAGACTCATTTTAATATTTATTTATTTATTTACGTGATAACTCGATAAAATATTAAATGTAAGACTTCATGTTGTTTTAGTTTATTTATGTATTTATTATTTTTTTTGACATAGGTGTTTTAGTTCTGCCTAATACAATAGAGAATCAAACTTATGTTCTTTTCAGTTTATGGATATATAGGATAAACAAAACAATATAATTAAAACTGATCTTATGTAATAACTTAATAAAACGTATATAGATGATTTTTTTTTTTTAATTTAAAATTTATTTTGAGTAATTTTGAAATGAAAAATTATAAATGAGAAATTATTTTGATTGACTAAACTAACTTATTTGAATGTAGAATTTTTAGAAAGGTTAGTAAATATTCATTTGTAAGTGCTCTTTAAAATCTACATCTAAACAAGGTTGTTAATAAGACATTTGCCTCCAAACGCCCCCTCACTAGTAAGCATAGGCCATTTGGAAATATT